>WNGS01164123.1:23851-46860 GCA_020271785.1 Procambarus virginalis
TGATTGTTGATCGCCGTGGGACGAAGTGTTAACGTAAAGATTAATTGAGGAAGGGTGCTGGAGTTGCCAGTGAACCCATTAGTTGTTGATGTCATTGAAAGACTACTGATTTGATTGCATTGCAACCGCTATTGCAGGTGTAGACTGCACTGAGGCGTAGAACAGTTAGGAGGTTACTGGAGACGTGTTTCAGAACCACTGTGTCATTTGTTGTAATTGTGATTATAGATCTGTTAGTTCTTGCTTGCTTGTTGATTCCTCTGTGGCACGCTTATGTTCGAGTTAGTTCATTATGCAGTCTGAGGGGCTGGTGTCTAGCTGTCATTGATAGTGTCACAGGAAGGATTTCGAGTAACGTCATTGACATTTCTTTTTGTTTTGTTGTAGTAGTTAGTACTTTATTGAATAAACTAAGTTGTTATGTTTAACACTGTCTTTTCGTTACACCCCCACACATATTATTGTTATGCAAATGTTCTTCACACTCGACTATTCAAATTGAGACTTATTCTGAGCTTTGGATCAAATATACGGCACTACACAACAATAGATTATTGTTGTGAGAGCCCAGGACCTACTCGTTAGATTCGCTTCGGCGATTTGCGAAGGTCACGACCCAAGTGGAGGGGATTTCAATTTCATTGGGGTCTCGGCGTTTGCTCGCGCCTAGTCAATTGTTCGTACAGGGTCCCAAAGTGAGGAATGAGCTGCTTACTACACTGGTGTGTTAGCTAAGCAAGTCCTTCCTCAGGCGACCTAGTTGAATATCACGACAGGAATAATGGTTAAAGAATAAAGAAAATTCTTAGAAATTTTCCGAGCTCAATTCCTTATACCAATTGTATTTATTCCAATGTACTGACGTAAGTCAGCACAGCCCAAAAACTCTCACAACTTGGATCTTCCACTAGTCCAATACAAGCGGTAGTAGTAGATAAACTTCCTTCAGACCTGCAGGTCACAGGACTAGCTCGCACTGCGAGATATCTCAGACGAAACCGCATGAGGCTAGCTGTGGGAGTATGTCTTCCAAGATCCTCCCACAGCTGACTTGAATGGCTCATTGCAGTGCACAGATCTTCGTGCACAAAGCCTATTTCCCTTAATCCTGGATAGTTTTCTGGCATGTTGGGTATCTCCAGAATGCCCACTTAACCAGGAACACTGTTAAAATACGTAGGCCGCCGTATGTCCAGACAGGAAATAGATGCAGGGAGTTAAGCATACTTGCCACCGAAGGGTCAGTGAGTACATGGCTGGGGCCGCGAGAGTGTGAGAGGGGAAGGCGCCAGCAGCGTCTGACCTCCGGAGTCAACCGGCGCAATGTTGAATAACAGTTATGACGTGTTCATGACGTCACTCCTGCTACTGCTCATCGAACGAGCTAATATGATTGGTTCCCGCTCATTTGCTGCAATGCTATTGGTCAAATTGTAACTCCTTTTGTGTTGTGTGCCACGAGATGCCCGGCACCCTTGCAAACTCATTCACGTGAGAGAGACCATACCCAGAGGACGTGTTCTGTTCTACCGGCCAATAGACTGATCACCGTCTATCCCTCACCGTCAAGTTAACTCAGCGTCTTTGCGATATACCACACACTCGCCAGAATCACGAGTGGGAATATATTGTTTAGAAGCCTAAAGTGACAAATCTCCAGAGCGAAACAGACTGGTATCAGGTAACCCCTGGTGACAAAGATCGTCGTGAGTGACTTAGAGTGAACTAAGGCAGTGCCGCTGCCTAAGTAACCTGTGTGTGTGTGACCTTACCATAAGTGTACCTGCATGGTGTACCACAGCAGCCGCCAGCCGCCACTCATCCTGAGCGTGTACCTCAGTACATCGAGCGCCCGCCGCTAGCTGCCGCCAGCCGCCGCCGCCCTCACTCCTACGTGACGTCACCACCGCCAGTGCCAGTGTGTGCGTGTGTCTGTCTGTTAAGCATACAGCACGCCCTACTCACGAAATCATCTCAAGATACTGCGAGTACCCTCCGTGTCTACGAGCGAAACCAGCTGTCAGGCCACCTACGAGTGCTTGTATAAACGAGTCTGAGTGAGTGCGTAAGGAAAGGTACCTTATCTGTAAGTACAAGATCTTGTCATTGTTTTATTGTGTCTGTGTTGATCTGAGGGATCAACCACAGTTCTCACCTTCTTATACCTGTCGCAGGTTATAGGTGAATCGACGGTGAATGCATGTTTATCTGTGTGGTATCACGGCATTTCATTCGTCTGTGAATGTGAGCTTCACATACACCACACATTTAGTTATTGTGTGATTATTATTGTGCATGTTATTGCCTGTCCCATTGACAGTGTATTTGTTGATTTATTGCATAGCATCACTACCGAGTATCCGGTTGGAACTCTTGTGATCCCTTTGCATACCGGCAGTTAGGTTGCCGTGTTAGTGATTGGCTGTCAACTGTGTTAAGTTAGGTGTTCTCCACGAGTGGATACGAGTCGATTAGCCAGACGTCAAGAGTCTTGCTAATGCAACCATAGCTTTGCTGACGCCAATCGAAAGTAAATCAAGCACCCTGTGTATTAGTGGTTAAGTTAGTAAATAAACTACTGTTAAGCTTTATGCGGTGTTTCCGTTGAACCACTTCTGAATACTGCCAATATTACTCCAGCCTTCAGCTCTAAGTGTCTTCAACACCGAGTTGCCTGTAAGTCACTAAACTATAAATTTGATGAGGACCCTAGGAGTCCCTTAAAGTGTTACATCATTGAGGAGATTCCAACGACCAACGTGGAGCAGGACCAGGTGAGGCTAGTCTGAGAAGAGACCCACAAGGACTCTAACTCGACCTTGCTCCCAGGCCCTGTACGGTTGCTCTCGTATTTTCTATTTTGCTAATTCCGACAGCTTCGTGAAGCGTCTGCCACATGTACATTGGCGACGTACGCATTGCAGTCGTGACAGCAAAAAAAAGAAAAAAACCCACACTAGCAGATCACAAAATAAATTCTGACTGCCTCACAGATGTTGGTATACTTATAGGCGCTGACCATTAATATAAATTTATAACTGGATGCACCAGACAACATGAAATGAATTTGTTGTCATCTGCTGGAGGCAAGTTGCTTACTGGACCAGTGCTTTTCCAACAAAAAGCAGCATCAACAAACAAATAAGCTAACAATGCAATAGTGGCGTGACTAGGCTTGGAACAGTCACCCCTATATTTCAGAGAAATATCTGAAGATAATGAGTCTGATCCACCTGTACATCGTCTGTGGGATTTAGACACTTTAGGTATTGTCCCTGAACAACCAAGTCCTGATGATATGTGGACTTACCAGCAATATCTGGACACAGTTGTCTATAAAAACAAACAATACTGGGTGAGATTGCCATGGAAGTTGAATCATCCAGAACTTCCAGTTAAATTTTCATGGCAGCCTCTCAATTACAGTCACAATTAATACGGCTGAAGAAACAGCCAGATAAATTGAATAAGTATCATCAATTAATTCAGCAACAACTCAACAGTAAATTTATCGAAGTTGTTGATAATGATGACAGAAAAACGGTCACTATTTACCCCATCATGTTGTGGTGAAAGATTCATTGACAACGCCAATACGTATTGTTTTCAACTGTAGTGTCAGAGTGAAGGCAAACAATGTGTCTTTGAATGAACGTCTCCAAACGGGACCTAGCCTAGCACAAAGGCTACATGATGTACTGTTACGATTCCGTATTGGTATTTTCGCTTATACTGCTGATATCAGTAAAGCTTTCCTTAGAGTAGGCTTGCAAGAGGAGGATCGTAATTACACCAAATTTCTCTGGATTAAGGATCCCCTGGATCCTGACAGTGATGTCATAACCTACCGGTTTGCCTCAGTGCTATTTGGAGCGACTTCCTCACCGTTTCTACTTCAAGCCACATTAGATACACATTTGAAGAAGTCAAATAGCTCTTATAAGGCAGAGATCAGTGACAACTTGTACGTCGATAATTTCCAGGGAACTACTAATGACAAATCCAAATTGGTAGAAATTTACTATGAGGCTAACCGTGAGTTATTAGGAGCCAATATGCAACTACAATCATATGCCTCAAACAATAAATCATTAAACCAGATACCGAGAAAGAATTTCCGGGTTATCAGGTGCCTAATCAATTAAAAGTTCTGGGCGTGGAATGGAACACAGGTTACCAATTAGGTGTTTTGAAATTTCCTCGTAATGCTTCAGGACAAAACTTACCCACAAATTTGCACGTCTTTTGCAATGCCTCTGGCAAAGCGTATGGCGCTGCAACCTACTTAGTCAATAGTGACCAATCAATTTTACTCACATCTAAAGCAAGAATTGCTCCAATCAAGAAGAGATCTTTACCTCAAATGGAGTTAACTGTATTGCTAGTGGAAGTAACATTGGCTCATTGCCTGACCAAGACACTCAATAATATCTACTTTGGTGAAATCATAGTGTGGTCAGACAATGAGGCAGTCTTACAATGGGTAAGAAATAACAATAAAACTCCCTACGTTAGTAATCGTGTTAGGGAAATTCATGAATTATCTGCTGGATATAAATTCAGACATGTGCCCACTAAGGACAATCCTGCAGATTACTTATCAAGAGGTTTAACATTTAAACAGCTAAGTAAATCTTCGATGGGGTTTAATGGACCTTCATGGCTTGTTAGTGGTCAGTGGCCCAAACAGAAACCACAAGCCATAGTGACCAGTATCACTACTCCCATGAAAGACCCAGAACCTCATCGAATCTCAGTTATTAATCCTCACAATTATTCTAACTTGAGTAAGTTATTAAGAGTGACAGCACATGTGTTTGACTTTCTTGCTAAGATAGGAATCAGACATAAGTTTCCCAATCCAATTCTCTACTGGATCAAACGTGCACAACAAGAGACATATGGAAGTGAATATGAAAATCTTCCAGATAAATTAACCAAGTCTCTAGGTATCTGGTATGATACCAACACTCATAATATATTAAGGTGTGGAGGACGTTTGCTTCATGCAAAAATCGATTTGGATACAAAAAATCCAATCCTTCTACCACGTCACCACATTATAACAAAACTTATAGTTTTACATCACCATCAATATGGTGCTTTGCATGGCGGAGTGTTAGACACTCTCACCGACCTCAGACAGAAATATTGGCTTCCTCAAGGTCGTCAAACTGTCAAATCAATCATTAGGTTCTGTGTAATCTGCAAACGATACGACGCTCGAGTATGTCCTTACCCAGGACCTCCACCACTCCCTAAAGAGAGAGTAGTTCATCTTCGTCCGTTTGAGACCACTGGATTCGATTACACAGGAGCCTTGCTTCTCACTGGCAATCCAGATAAGATACCAGTGAAAGCTTATATTTGCCTCTTCACATGTGCTACCATACAAGGCGTGTACATCTAGAAGTGACTTCTGACATGAGTGCCGAAGCCTTCATCCAAGCTTTTCGTAGATTTGCAGTTCGCAGATCCTGTCCCAAACTCATGATATCTGATAATAGTTCAAATTTTGTGGCAGGAGAAGCCTGCTTACGAGAGATATGGAATCATCCAGAAGTGCAGTCTGTCATGCAGAGACGACAATGCCACTGGAAATTTATTGCTCCTAGAGCCCCCTGGCAAGGTGGGTTCTACGAACGTATGATAGGGACTGTCAAGAAATGTTTAAGGAAGACCTTACATCGACAGAAAATTAGTTACTCAGAACTCCAAACACTCGTCGTGGAAATTGAGGCACGAGTCAACAATCGCCCATTAACTTACCTATCAGATGATTTCTCACAGAGAGAGCCTCTGAGTCCTTCGCATTTAATACATGGAGGCCTGCTAAGCCCTCTGATACCTTTGGCAGAAGAGGACCCTGTCGACCCTTCCTATGTAACCAGGAGTGACTTAGTACAAAGTTACCAACATCTCTCGAGAGTAATTGAAAGGTGGAATGAGGTGTGGACTCGAGAGTAATTGAAAGGTGGAATGAGGTGTGGACTCTAGAGTACTTCACAGCTCTACGAGAGTACCACTATGGAGCTTCGAGCCTGTATAATAAAGTACAACTTAAACCAGGAGACCTAGTACTAGTTGACAGTGATGGACCAAGGTCAGAATGGCCTATAGGCAAAATTGTTGCTATCCACCCAGATCACCAAGGCATCCTGAGAGTAGGACGGGTTTTGTGCCGAGGCACTACTACCCTAAAGACATTAGAGAAGTTGGTACCTCTCGAATTAGCAGAACGAGAGTGTTTATCAGAACCAGCTTCACCAACAGTTTCCGAGGACGACAATTCTGATCCACCGAGCACCCGCCCCACTAGAGCAGCTGCTCAACAATGTAAACGGAAACTACAAGCCTATTATAGCTCTGACTGAGAGCAAATAATTTACCATCCAATTTGAGTAATCATGATGATACTGTTTTGTGATGTCTAGTAACAAATCAGTTACCAGTCACAATGACCCAAGACATTCACCTCACAGTGGATTCTCAGTTACTTAAATTGTATGATTTAATCATTAATTTGTTTGTGTAGGCTATTAACTATTACATAAAATTCCATGTTTCCATTTAACATGAGTTCTTTTACAAGACTTAAATTCTTGTATGTCCTTGACAATTACGGGACATCCGTTATGTGTGTACTAACATACTAACCTTAATACTAACTTCGGGATAGGTACGTCAGTACTCAACATGGCACTGCGACCCGAGTTTTCTCCCCCCGGAGTTATGTTGGAAATTTCCAACATTAATAAACTACTATTGTATTATAATAAATTATCATCACTACACTAATTACAGTAGTTATTAATACCACTAACGGTAGTGTTAATATAATTTAATCTGAGCCTATTGCTGATAATATGACTCCCGATCATGTAAAACCGAGAGTTATTAATTGAAATTTTTTAGTAACAGTTTTTCTGTTACGATCGAATGCTATGGAGAGTAAAAATATCGTCTCCATTTCTCGTTAGAGATCATTTATCGAGAATATGATAATTATTAAATCCCTATAATTGCAACCCAGTTCCTATTATTGCATTTCACCCATAATTGCGTGGAAAAGAATAATGAATAAGAATCGTCATGAATAAGCCGACTGGAACAGCTTATTTCAATACCTTACATAAAGTACTGAAATTGTGATGGTTCATGCATAATAACAATTGTGGTATCTGTTGACAGACTGGACACCCCTTCACTTGGCAGCCGACCGTGGTCACGACAACACGGTGAAGGTCCTCCTCGACGCTGGAGCAAACATCAATGCTACAGCTAAGGATGGTAAGAGTCACACTTATGCATCCCAAAATTATACAACACTCATGTTACACAACACACCACACTTATCATGTGACAAAATGCAATATTTATATTTTATAATTATACCAAAATGAGAGAATGACTATTTGTCTGTTTAAAGTTAGAGGCCAAACCTTTCAAATAAAAATTGTGTTATAGTAATCTGCATGATTATTCACTGATTTTGGGAAAATTAATATAATATTTCTGCTGTGAATAATTTGGCCGTACTAGCATCTAACAGACAAATCTCCCACAGCGTCAACAGTTTCTCAAGCACCTGCTCTATACCAGAGTAAGTGTAACTATTCTTGTTTTAGTACTTCACACCACTGAGCTGCTCTATACCAGAGTAAGTGTAACTATTCTTGTTTTAGTACTTCACACCACTGAGCCGCTCTCTGCCGACCCCCTCCCCCCACACACACATATTTGACAATTGCATTTTTTATAAGACAAAGAGAGAGACAGACAGAAAAAGAGAGACAGAGACACACAGAAACTTAGAAACAGAAACACAGCCAGAGAGATATAGACAGACAGAGAGAAGCAGAGACAAAGAAAAAGGAAGTGAATGAGACAGTCAGTAGATAATGGGAAGGATGGATAGACGAATAGGCGGATGAACAAATAGATAATCCGTAAGGGCCGTGATGGGGGTTCGAACCTATGCACTGGGTGTTTCTAACCACACGCTCCAGGTGACTAGGCCACGACATGGGCAAAAACATTGCAACCTTGAGTACTGCTGCATCCACTAGGACTCCTGAGCCATCCACTGGAGCCGAACCAGGGTTTCACACAATCATCCCCCCCCCTGCACTCTGGCTCTGTCATTTTGGAATGTTCTACCTCTGACGCTCTTCCTTTAATTCACAGAGAGTATTCACACTCTCGTGATGTGTCAATGAGAAAATCCGTAGGAGTCGTGACGAGGGTTCGAACCTATGTGCTGGGTGTTCCCAGGCACACACTCTTTATGTATTGAAGGAGGAGCGTCAGGGATAGAACATTCCTAAAGGATAGAGCCAGACTGCATGGGGGGGGGGGAGGATTGTGAGAAACCATTGTTTCGGCTTCAGTGGAAGTCTCTAGATGTAGGAGCATCAAAATGCTCTTACATCTCGCAAGGACGCAATCGCCCGCCATTTGCAATTTGAGGAACAATCCTGTGTATAAACCTACCAAAAAATTAACATTCCTTCTTTAGCAATACCTAGCTGAAAAGTCTATAATTTAAATAACACTAACCCAACGTATAATCCAACACATTCAGGGCCTACCACACCAAAATACATACATAAGTGAAGAGTCCCCACATCATCTGTATGTCAACAAATGCCATACGATCCTGGTCCATCTGCCACAGTGCAATACTGGACCCAGGGTCGTAACATCCTCTCACTGTTGACACCCAACACACAGACAATTATATTTTTCATCAGAGACAGACAAATACAGAGAGGCAGAGACAAAGACAACTAGACACAGAGACAGATAGTAGATAAATGGATGAATTGATGGGTGGAAACATGGATAGACAGATAAGTAGATTGATGGTTAGATGGATGTTTAGGTAAAAGAATAGATAGATGAACAGACAAACAGAAAGATAGTTTGATGAATTAATGGATATAATGATGATTAGGTGCTTGAGATAGATAGATGAAAAGAAAGCAAGATGGAGAGATGGACAGATAGATGCATGGAAAGCTAGATGGATAGTTAGCTAGATGGATAGAAAGCTAGATGGATAGATTTATGGATAGATGGCTGCACAGATGGATGGATAAATAACTGCAAAGATGGATGGATAGAAAACTGGATGGATAGATGAATATAGATAAATGGACATAGAAAGGGCAGATGAAAGGACAGAAGAGTGAATAGATAGAGGATGTTTAGATGCATGGATGGATAGATATTTTAAATTTTTTTCTTTTTATTTTACTTATTTATTTACATATACAAGAGCTCTTACATTCTTGTACATTCTTGCACACGTCAATAGATGGATAGATGGATGGATAAAGGGAAAGACGGATAGACAGAAGTATTGACAAATAGACAGAAGAGTTGATGTATGGACAAATGAGTAGACGTTCAGGTGGACAGAGAGAAAGATAGATAGATGGAAATATGGATTGCTAGATGGGTAGATTGAAAGATAGATGAATAGATAGATTCTTAAATTGATGAATGAATAGATAGTTTGTTAAATAGATGGGCAGACTGATGAATGCATTGATTGCTGGGGGAATAAATGGATGGATAGAGGGATGGATAGAAGACTAGACGTATGAAAGATGGATGGATAGAAGTATAGATTATTGGATATATAGGTCAATGACTAGATAAATAGAGAGATACGTGGATGGATAGAAAAATAGAGAGATATATGGAAGGATAGATATAGGGACAGATTGGCGACAGACAGACAGTCCCAGGCAACGCAGGGTACTCCTCCTGTACAGTATACATTACAAATGCTGTCAAAATTCCCTACCATAGGAACCAATAAATGTTTAATTTTATGGTAACATTTTCACAAAAAATATAAACTTAAAATTAAAATAAGAATCTTATTGTAACACAACACATTACATGTATTATGGTTCATACTCCAAAGTGTAGGTGAGAATATCACTGTATCTGTCGGACTGTTTTTCTGTTCGACGTTGGAGTCCACACGGTTGGGGCTAAACTCATTCAAATTCCCAAAGGGAATGGTCTTGTAACACGGGTGGGGGGTTTGTACTTAATTTATTCGTCTTTTACCTTCACCCCGTCCGTAATCTTTATTTACTTACTCGAACCAAGGGAAACCCCAGAGCTATATTTGAGCCGACCCCACGCCACGTGGTCTTATAACCGTTTGACCGGCTTAAGATTCTACAACCCTTATGACCTGCTCCACGTGACGTCAACCTGCTCCATGTGACGTCAACCTGCTCCACGTGACGTTAACAAGCTCCACGTGACGACAACCTGCTCCACGTGACGTCAACCTGCCCCACGTGACGTCAACCTGCTCCACGTGACGTCAACCTGCTCCACATCACCACGATGAATGTGTAACTGAACTACTTTCTTTAGCTTCGATGGTGACTTAAAGGGTGGAGATAATATCAAACATATTATATTTTTAACAAACCTCTATATTTCGTTCAGATTCTGTAATGATTCGAATAACCCAGCCCAACTGTCAATTTAGTAAGTAATAGTTCGGAAATGAAGGTGGTGGTGAGTGTGGGGGAGGGAGGACTGGCTACAGTAGTTTGGACGACATGAGAACTGGACCGAGCGTAAGTTTGATGGAGGTAGGACTGGTCATATTGGTCTGGACGGATTGAGAACTTGACCAACAGCACCAGGAGAATGGAGGAAGGAGGACTGGACATAATGGTCTGGACGGGATGATAACTTGAACATCGACACCAGAAGTGTGGGGAAGGGAGGACTGGCCAAAATGGTCTGGACGGCATGAGAGCTTGACCAACGTCACCGGGAGATGGAAGATGGAGGTCTGGCCATAATTGTATGAACGGCATGAGAGCTTGATCAACGACTCACAGAGTGTGGGAAAGAGGGGATTGGCCATAATGGAAGTAGCGTAAATTGAGACTACGACTTTGAGCAACACCTGTGCAGGTAAACAAATTAGGCCCCTACACAGGTGTTGCACACACAATTGCAGTCTCGGGGGGTTCCGGGGGGGGGGGGGTCCCCATGGTTGCACGTGTGTGGGCCAGTGAGGTGGATGTGGGTCGCAGTGTGTGGCTCACAGCACCAGGGGGTTGTCTCTGGGGGGTTATGAGTCGTTGGGGTAAAAAGTGTAAGTATGGGAACAGGTGAGCAGGAGGAGTAGTTGTAAGATGAATGTATATGAGTATGTAACGTAGAGTTAAGCATGATATGTGGATATGTAATTAATAGAAGTATGTAGGATCGAGAAGGACGCGTTAGTAGGGTTAATTGAAATTACGACCGTGCACACCACCAAGGAGAATCTCAGTGGATCGATCTTGGACATAGTCAAAAGTGGGTGGGGGAGTCCTTAGATTGGGATGGGTAACGTTGTGGGTCCCAGAGGGTGAGGAGGTTGTGGGTCATGTAGGTAAAATGTGTATGGGTAGGAGGGGATAAGTAATGGGAGAGGTATACATCAACAAGTTGATAGTGTGAGAGAGGGAGGGAGGAGGGGGGGATGCTCCCACATGGTGTGGGACGGGTAGCGGCATGTGGGACGTTGTGGGTCATGTAGGGTAAAAGTGTAAGTATAGGAACAAGTGTTGTGAACAGGTGAGTAATTGTAGTAGTGAATATGTATGATATATATATATATATATATATATATATATATATATATATATATATATATATATATATATATATATATATATATATATATATATATATATATGTCGTACCTAGTAGCCAGAACGCACTTCTCAGCCTACTATGCAAAGCCCGATTTGCCTAATAAGCCAAGTTTTCATGAATTAATATATTTTCTCTAATTTATTTCTTATGAAATGTTAAAGCTACCCATTTCATTATGTATGAGGTCAATTTTAATTTATTGGAGTTAAAATTAACGTAGTTATATAACCGAACCTAACCAACCATACCTAACCTAACCTAACCTATCTTTATAGGTTAGGTTAGGTTAGGTAGCCGAAAAAGATAGGTTAGGTTAGGTTAGGTAGGTTAGGTAGTCGAAAAACAATTAATTCATGAAAACTTGGTTTATTAGGCAAATCGGGCCTTGCATAGTAGGCTGAAAAGTGCGTTCTGGCTACTAGGTACGACATATATATATATATATATATATATATATATATATATATATATATATATATATATATATATATATATATATATATATATATATATATATATATATATATATGAAAATATATATATGTTATATATAAGTGTTATATATATGAACATTCACGCTTGTTCGCATATATATATATATATATATATATATATATATATATATATATATATATATATATATATATATATGTTATTAAATATGACCGAAAAAGTAAGATTAATAATTCTAACACGAATTTTCTCAATTTTCCTTATGTTTGTTTTTACTGATGACGGTAAATGAAAAATCAATTCTCCAAAATTCATTCTTTATTTCTTAGTCTGACGCGACGCTTGAACGCGTTTCGTAATAACTAATTACATTTTCAAAGACTTTTAGTTTTCACACACAACTATAACCTGAAAGCACTAAACAGTTCTTTACTATGCTATGATTTAAACAGCTTTCATCTTTCATGTTGTACCCGCGTTTTGGGTGAGGTGATATGTTACAACAGTTTTTAATGAGGTGAAAAAAACTTTCAACAAAGGACAGAACACGAAACAATGGATATTAATTGGATATTAATTGGGTAAATTGAAGGTATGAATGGCTGATAATTGGCCGAAGTGGGTTTCCAGGCTTATGCGTCTTGACGTTTCCATACGCATATCCAGGTTTATATTCTCCAATAATCTTTGGCAGGTGGAGTCCGGATTTCTTGGCATTCACAGTTTCAATCAACTTCTTGACCTTTGTTTTCAATTCGGCTGTAGTGTCCTTCGTTACCCTTTGGAATTTAGTTTGGTCAGAGAGTATGCTGTTCATTTTCGCCAGATATTCGTCTTTCTTAAGGATGACGTATATTGGCGACTTGTCGCCTCTCCTGACAACTATCTCCTTGTTCTCACGAAGGCTCTTGGCTGCCGCTTTGAGCTCGGGGGTCAGTATGGTACTTCTGTAGTTGCCTCCATTCTTTCCTCCTTCTGCAATAAGTTCAGCTTGTAAGGTGTCTTTGGTGGTGACCTTCTTTTGTGCTTCGAGGTCAAATATGTCGTCCAACAGGATCTCCAACTCCACTTTCCGGGCCAACGCACTTGGTCTGGACATAACGTGACAGTTTATACCCAGATTTAGGAGAGTGACTTGGTCCTCAGTGAAACGTCAAGCATGGAAACGTCAAGACGCATAAGCCTGGAAACCCACTTCGGCCAATTATCAGCCAGATACCCATACCCACGTACAGACTGCGAAACGACTCAACGGCTTACTGACTCCTTATGTCCCGTGCAACTTCAGCCTGAAATCCCCGAAGGATTTGTTGACTTACTGCGGGGAACACGGGCTACAGGGATAAGAGCTCGTTGGACGTAGAATCACTGTTCACCAACGTACCTGTGGATGAAACAATCGGGATGATAGTGGACCGAGTGTATCGAGACCCGGCCTGTACTCCCCTTGACATGCCAGAAAATATCCTGAGGAAACTACTCCTAGCTTGTACTAAGGAGGCACCCTTCTTGAGCCAGGATGGGCACATGTATAAGCAAGTAGATGGGGTCGCCATGGGTTCTCCCCTAGGCGTCCTGTTTGCAAACTTCTACATGGGTACTATCGAGGAAAAAGTCTTAGTCGACTTGAACTTGAAACCGGCCATATACTGCAGGTATGTTGACGACATTTTTACACAGGTACCTGATGTCAGACATCTGCAGGAGCTGAAAGAAGCGTTTGAGCAGAATTCTGTGTTACGTTTCACTTACGAGATGGAGAAGGATGGGAAGCTGCCCTTTCTAGATGTAACAGTCATGGAAAGGAGCGGAGGTTTCCACACTGCAGTCTACACTAAGGAAACAAACATAGGAATGTGCCTAAATGCCAACAGTGACTGCCCAGATAGGTACAAGAGGAGTGTTGTTAACGCTTATGTCGACCGTGCTCTCAGCCACAGCTCAGAATGGAAGCAAGTCGACGAAGAACTCTGTAGGGTAAGGCAGGTCCTAGTCAACAACGGCTTCTCCAATGGTTTCATTGAAGACATCATAAGAAGGAAAGTAAAACGCCATGCAACCTCTGAAGAGACAACTAATACAACACCTATACCCCCTATTAGACTATTTTACAGGAACTTCTTCTCCACCGCTCATAAAACGGAGGAAAGGGTCCTGAAAGATATTGTTAATATAAATGTTATCCCTACAGACAAAAATCAGAAGATACAACTAACGATTTACTATAAAACCAAAAAAACAGCCAGCCTACTAATGACAAACTCTCCAGACACGGAGCAGAACGCCCTAAAAGAGACAAACGTCGTCTATGCCTTTAAATGTCCACTTGGGGACTGTAAGCCCAAAAAACTCAGTATATAGGCAAGACAACAACATCTCTTTCCAGGCGTTTAACGATGCATAAGCAACAGGGCTCCATTAAGGAACATATACTCTCTTCCCACAACCAAACCATCACCAGAGAAATCTTAACAACAACACAGAAATCATCGATAGGTACAGCGATAGCAGGCGGCTTGACATCTGCGAGGCACTACACATCAAGAAGTCAACACCAGCAATCAACAGTCAATTAATGCACAACTATATTCTACCCACTTCAAGACCCCGCTCCAATATAGAAGCATCAAGAAATATGGGCCAATAGGCCCTTCCGCAGTTACTTCCATTCATACCTTCAATTTACCCAATTAATATCCAATTAATATCCATTGTTTCGTGTTCTGTCCTTTGTTGAAAGTTTTGTTCACCTCATTAAAAACTGTTGTAACATATCACCTCACCCAAAACGCGGGTATAAAATGAAAGATGAAAGCTGTTTAAATCATAGCATAGTAAAGAACTGTTTAGTGCTTTCAGGTTATAGTTGTGTGTGAAAACTAAAAGTCTTTGAAAATGTAATTAGTTATTACGAAACGCGTTCAAGTGTCGCGTCAGACTAAGAAATAAAGAATGAATTTTGGAGAATTGATTTTTCATTTACCGTCATCAGTAAAAACAAACATAAGGAAAATTGAGAAAATTCGTGTTAGAATTATTAATCTTACTTTTTCGGTCATATTAATAACATATGTCTACAGGAAAGACTGCTACCAAAATATACTAATATATATATATATAATATATATAGATATATATATATATATATATTTCANGGTGTGGTGTGGGTATGGCGGTATGGTGGGGTGCGGTGTATGGTATGCAAATGTAAATGATTTAGGAATATGATATCTGATGACCTAACGTTTAGGGAGCATAACCAAGCAAATAATGCGTCAGCCAGAAAAATGATAGGATGTTTTATGAGAACATTAAAATCCCGGGATCTCATCACATTGGCTGTACTCCTCAGATCACTTGTGCTGTCCCGGCTTGAGTACTGGTCAGTACTCACTATCCCTCGTGAGAGCATGAGGGACTGCAGAAACAGAGGGAGTACAGAGAGCATATATGGCGTACACAGACGCAATAAAGCACCTAAATTATTGGGATTGTTGTTGGAAATTTCGACCCCCAAATTGCTAACCCCTGATATAATATGCCAAATTCCTTATGTCGGAAAACTAACCATACTAACTGAATTAATTTTCAGTGAGGAAAAGTCTAGACGCTCCCAGGAAAGCATGGAGGAGTATTGTGGCAGCCAACATTGGCGACGTAGCTATTATTTCTCCCAAATTCCTAATTCTTCCAGTCTACGATTTAATTATACTTTAAAAGTATTATATTAGACTGAATTCAATTAAAGCTTAGATAGAACTAAGTAACTTCTCTTTGAGGCGAAATATGCCTTACATGAATAGTCGAGTAAATCAGAGATGAAATAGTCACGCCATAAACTTTATAGACATTAATATAATTTACTTTTTTTTTTAACTTCCAGTTCAGCATTACACATAGTAAAAACTGTTTTCTGTAATTGTTACTGATAAAATAATGGGTAAAATAATGCCTCACTGTCCTTGTTAATAAGTGGGCAGAAATTGTTGACCTGACTTGTAACGTGACTATTCACATGGGAGGAAGAGACTTGACTATTTAACTAGAAGTGGTCTCGTGAGGAAGCAAACTTAACAACCACACTTCTCTTCGACATCCGTGCCGTTACAACATTCTACAGCTACTGCGACCTCCAATTATGAGAGTACCCTCTATCCAGTTTGTCCAATATCTTGTCTATTCATATTAATTGACCTTTTAATAGTTTAAAGATAAATGACCGGTTAAAGAGAAGGAGGTCCAAAAACAATAGTGAGCCTCTCATAATCAACTAATTAATTCTACTTGTGAGGGAATGAAAATTCCCTCAGCTAATTTTTCTAGTTTTCTAGATGAGGCTAGAGTCGCTCTAGGGACTCTAGACAAGAAGTTTTCAAACAACATGCACTTGTGTGGTGTTGGATGAAAGTTTATGCTAAGGACCATCGTTTAAGACTAGCCAGAGGTCTGTGACTGCTCTGTAGAGAGAGTTACAGAATTTAGTCTGTTTTCTGGTAAAATGAGATTTGAGAAGTGAGGTGTAGGTGGGTACTCGCCAATGGTTTTAGAGGTGGGGGGGGGGACAGAGGGGTGAACGTCGCCTCCCCCACCATGTGAGGTATGGCGCCAGACTCTTAAGCCTCCCCCTCCTTGTGACGTCACGGGACGCCTCATGGTGAGGGCGTCTGTGATTCGTCTAGGCACCTCAGCCTCGTGGCGAGTTTCAGGCGCGAAAGGGTGTAATTGGAAGCGACACGAGGGGTTGTGCCGTCTTTGTGCTGATTGGTAGAGGGGGTAGATACAAGTAGATTGGTAGTAGGTAGATACTGATACAAGGTAGGGGGGGGAGACGGCATTTGAGTTCCCCTATGCCGCCAAAATTTTTAGTCTGAGCTGTGCGCCGAGCTAAGAAGGTGTCGCCCGGTGGGGGTGGCGTCTGCCACCACCACCACCGTTAATCGCTGTGTCATCCTTATTACTCATCTTGCATGGCACTCCTGCTATCATGGATTGTGTCGAGGCCCAATTTGCGTGAAATGGGGCAAAGGAGTACAGAAGGAACAGTAAAAAAAAATCACCCATGTGATTTTTTTTTACAGTGTTCACAGTGTTTTACAGTGTTTTTTTGTTACAGTATTCAGTGTTTAGTGAGGAGACAGTGTTCACCCATGAGGCAGCTGGCAGGCCTCATGGTGGATCAGATGGTTCCAAACCGGCCATATCCAATGAGGCTCTTATCCCTGTGGCCCGTGTTCCCCGCAGTAGGTCAACAAATTCCTTTGGAGACTTCAGGCTGAAGGCCTATCATCAGCCACATACCCACACCCACGTACAGACTGGCGAAGCGACTCAACGGCTTGCTGACTTCTTATGTCCCTTGCGCCTTCAGCCTGATGTCTCCAAAGGAATTTGTTGACTTACTGCGGGGAACACGGCCACAAGGATAAGAGCCTCGTTCGACGTAGAATCACTGTTTACCAACGTACCTGTGGATGAAACAATCGGGATGATAGCGGACAGAGTGTATCGTGATCCGGCCTGTATTCCTCTTGACATACCAGAAAACATCCTAAGGAAACTACTCCAAGCTTGTACTAAAGAGGCACCCTATTTGAGCCCGGATGGGCACATGTATAAGCAAGTAGATGGGGTCGCCATGGGTTCTCCCCTAGGTGTCCTGTTTGCAAACTTCTACATGGGTACCATCGAGCAAAAGGTCTTAGTCGACATGAACTTGAAACCGACCATATACTGCAGGTATGTTGACGACATTTTTACACAGGTACCCGATGTCAGACATCTACAAGTGCTGAAGGAAGCATTTTAACAGAATTCCGTGTTGCGTTTCACTTACGAGATGGAGAAGGATGGGAAACTACCCTTTCTAGATGTAACAGTCATGGAAAGGAGCGGAGGTTTATACACTGCAGTCTACACTAAGGAAACAAACATAGGAATGTGCCTCAATGCCAACAGTGACTGCCCAGACAGGTACAAGAGGAGTGTTGTTAACGCTTATGTCGACCGTGCTCTCAGCCACTGCTCAGGATGGAAGCAAGTCGATGAAGAATTCTGTAGGATAAGGCAGGTCTTAGTCAACAACGGCTTCTCCAATGGTTTCGTTGAAGACATCATAAGAAGGAAGGTGAAACATCTTGCAACTTCTGAAGAGACAACTAACACAACACTTATACCCCCAATTAGACTATTTATCAGGAACTTCTTTTCCACAGCCCAAAAAAAGGAGGAAAGGGTCCTGAAAGATATTGTTAATCGAAACGTTATCCCTACAGACAAAATCAGAAGATACAATTGACGATTTACTATAAAACCAAGAAAACTGCCAACCTACTCATGAGAAACTCTCCAGACACAAAGCAGAACGCTTTGAAAGAGACCAATGTCGTAGGTGTCCTTAATGTAAATTGTTGATTTAAATTACTTTAATGTAAATTATAATGTAAATTAATGTATTAATATAAATTAATACATTAAATTACCTTAATGTAAATTGCTGAGCCAGTGTGAAAGGTTGCGTATTTAACTGTTTAATTATTGATCTTGAGGATAGTATTTAATTACTCTAAAGGTAATCACGAGTGATTACCGTTCTCTTAGCACTTTGGACATTGTAAATCAGAGTTTACCATCGCTGAGTGATTAGTAACAGATTAACGTAAATTAACGTAACTAGTAAAGAGATTAATCAGGTGTCTTGTAGTACAGGGATTAATGGGATTTTCTCACTGAATGCTCGACGGGTAGAGTGTTGTGTAATTTCCGCATTACTAGTGACAGTTGTAAGAGAAGGTTATTGTATTAACGTAAATGTTTTGTTATTATGTTTATAACGTAAATGTTTTGTTATAATTGTATTGATTGTTGATCGCCCGTGGGACGAAGTGTTAACGTAAAGATTAATTTGAGGAAGGGTGCTGGAGTTGCCAGTGAACCCATTAGTTGTTGATGTCATTGAAAGACTACTGATTTGATTGCATTGCAACCGCTATTGCAGGTGTAGACTGCACTGAGGCGTAGAACAGTTAGGAGGTTACTGGAGACGTGTTTCAGAACCCACTGTGTCATTTGTTGTAATTGTGATTATAGATCTGTTAGTTCTTGCTTGCTTGTTGATTCCTCTGTGGGCACGCTTATGTTCGAGTTAGTTCATTATGCAGTCTGAGGGGCTGGTGTCTAGCTGTCATTGATAGTGTCACAGGAAGGATTTCGAGTAACGTCATTGACATTTCTTTTTGTTTTGTTGTAGTAGTTAGTACTTTATTGAATAAACTAAGTTGTTATGTTTAACACTGTCTTTTCGTTACACCCCCACACATTATTATTGTTATGCAAATGTTCTTCACACTCGACTATTCAATTGAGACTTATTCTGAGCTTTGGATCAAATATACGGCACTACACAACAATAGATTATTGTTGTGAGAGCCCAGGACCTACTCGTTAGATTCGCTTCGGCGATTTGCGAAGGTCACGACCCAAGTGGAGGGGATTTCAATTTCATTGGGGTCTCGGCGTTTGCTCGCGCCTAGTCAATTGTTCGTACAGGGTCCCAAAGTGAGGAATGAGCTGCTTACTACACTGGTGTGTTAGCTAAGCAAGTCCTTCCTCAGGCGACCTAGTTGAATATCACGACAGGAATAATGGTTAAAGAATAAAGAAAATTCTTAGAAATTTTCCGAGCTCAATTCCTTATACCAATGTATTTATTCCAATGTACTGACGTAAGTCAGCACAGCCCAAAAACTCTCACAACTTGGATCTTCCACTAGTCCAATACAAGCGGTAGTAGTAGATAAACTTCCTTCAGACCTGCAGGTCACAGGACTAGCTCGCACTGCGAGATATCTCAGACGAAACCGCATGAGGCTAGCTGTGGGAGTATGTCTTCCAAGATCCTCCCACAGCTGACTTGAATGGCTCATTGCAGTGCACAGATCTTCGTGCACAAAGCCTATTTCCCTTAATCCTGGATAGTTTTCTGGCATGTTGGGTATCTCCAGAATGCCCACTTAACCAGGAACACTGTTAAAATACGTAGGCCGCCGTATGTCCAGACAGGAAATAGATGCAGGGAGTTAAGCATACTTGCCACCGAAGGGTCAGTGAGTACATGGCTGGGGCGCGAGAGTGTGAGAGGGGAAGGCGCCAGCAGCGTCTGACCTCCGGAGTCAACCGGCGCAATGTTGAATAACAGTTATGACGTGTTCATGACGTCACTCCTGCTACTGCTCATCGAACGAGCTAATATGATTGGTTCCCGCTCATTTGCTGCAATGCTATTGGTCAAATTGTAACTCCTTTTGTGTTGTGTGCCACGAGATGCCCGGCACCCTTGCAAACTCATTCACGTGAGAGAGACCATACCCAGAGGACGTGTTCTGTTCTACCGGCCAATAGACTGATCACCGTCTATCCCTCACCGTCAAGTTAACTCAGCGTCTTTGCGATATACCACACACTCGCCAGAATCACGAGTGGGAATATATTGTTTAGAAGCCTAAAGTGACAAATCTCCAGAGCGAAACAGACTGGTATCAGGTAACCCCTGGTGACAAAGATCGTCGTGAGTGACTTAGAGTGAACTAAGGCAGTGCCGCTGCCTAAGTAACCTGTGTGTGTGTGACCTTACCATAAGTGTACCTGCATGGTGTACCACAGCAGCCGCCAGCCGCCACTCATCCTGAGCGTGTACCTCAGTACATCGAGCGCCCGCCGCTAGCTGCCGCCAGCCGCCGCCGCCCTCACTCCTACGTGACGTCACCACCGCCAGTGCCAGTGTGTGTGCGTGTGTCTGTCTGTTAAGCATACAGCACGCCCTACTCACGAAATCATCTCAAGATACTGCGAGTACCCTCCGTGTCTACGAGCGAAACCAGCTGTCAGGCCACCTACGAGTGCTTGTATAAACGAGTCTGAGTGAGTGCGTAAGGAAAGGTACCTTATCTGTAAGTACAAGATCTTGTCATTGTTTTATTGTGTCTGTGTTGATCTGAGGGATCAACCACAGTTCTCACCTTCTTATACCTGTCGCAGGTTATAGGTGAATCGACGGTGAATGCATGTTTATCTGTGTGGTATCACGGCATTTCATTCGTCTGTGAATGTGAGCTTCACATACACCACACATTTAGTTATTGTGTGATTATTATTGTGCATGTTATTGCCTGTCCCATTGACAGTGTATTTGTTGATTTATTGCATAGCATCACTACCGAGTATCCGGTTGGAACTCTTGTGATCCCTTTGCATACCGGCAGTTAGGTTGCCGTGTTAGTGATTGGCTGTCAACTGTGTTAAGTTAGGTGGTTCTCCACGAGTGGATACGAGTCGATTAGCCAGACGTCAAGAGTCTTGCTAATGCAACCATAGCTTTGCTGACGCCAATCGAAAGTAAATCAAGCACCCTGTGTATTAGTGGTTAAGTTAGTAAATAAACTACTGTTAAGCTTTATGCGGTGTTTCCGTTGAACCACTTCTGAATACTGCCAATATTACTCCAGCCTTCAGCTCTAAGTGTCTTCAACACCGAGTTGCCTGTAAGTCACTAAACTATAAATTTGATGAGGACCCTAGGAGTCCCTTAAAGTGTTACATCATTGAGGAGATTCCAACGACCAACGTGGAGCAGGACCAGGTGAGGCTAGTCTGAGAAGAGACCCACAAGGACTCTAACTCGACCTTGCTCCCAGGCCCTGTACGGTTGCTCTCGTATTTTCTATTTTGCTAATTCCGACAGCTTCGTGAAGCGTCTGCCACATGTACATTGGCGACGTACGCATTGCAGTCGTGACAGCAAAAAAAGAAAAAAACCCACACTAGCAGATCACAAAATAAATTCTGACTGCCTCACAGATGTTGGTATACTTATAGGCGCTGACCATTAATATAAATTTATAACTGGATGCACCAGACAACAAATGAATTTGTTGTCATCTGCTGGAGGCAAGTTGCTTACTGGACCAGTGCTTTTCCAACAAAAAGCAGCATCAACAAACAAATAAGCTAACAATGCAATAGTGGCGTGACTAGGCTTGGAACAGTCACCCTATATTTCAGAGAAATATCTGAAGATAATGAGTCTGATCCACCTGTACATCGTCTGTGGGATTTAGACACTTTAGGTATTGTCCCTGAACAACCAAGTCCTGATGATGTGGACTTACCAGCAATATCTGGACACAGTTGTCTATAAAAACAAACAATACTGGGTGAGATTGCCATGGAAGTTGAATCATCCAGAACTTCCAGTTAAATTTTCATGGCAGCCTCTCAATTACAGTCACAATTAATACGGCTGAAGAAACAGCCAGATAAATTGAATAAGTATCATCAATTAATTCAGCAACAACTCAACAGTAAATTTATCGAAGTTGTTGATAATGATGACAGAAAAACCGGTCACTATTTACCCCATCATGTTGTGGTGAAAGATTCATTGACAACGCCAATACGTATTGTTTTCAACTGTAGTGTCAGAGTGAAGGCAAACAATGTGTCTTTGAATGAACGTCCCAAACGGGACCTAGCCTAGCACAAAGGCTACATGATGTACTGTTACGATTCCGTATTGGTATTTTCGCTTATACTGCTGATATCAGTAAAGCTTTCCTTAGAGTAGGCTTGCAAGAGGAGGATCGTAATTACACCAATTTCTCTGGATAAGGATCCCCTGGATCCTGACAGTGATGTCATAACCTACCGGTTTGCCTCAGTGCTATTTGGAGCGACTTCCTCACCGTTTCTACTTCAAGCCACATTAGATACACATTTGAAGAAGTCAAATAGCTCTTATAAGGCAGAGATCAGTGACAACTTGTACGTCGATAATTTCCAGGGAATACTAATGACAAATCCAAATTGGTAGA
>WNGS01164123.1:47860-60745 GCA_020271785.1 Procambarus virginalis
GGGAACTTACCAGATTCTCCAACATTTGTTTGGCTGGCGCATCCCTGAGGATATCAGGCCTGTCGTTGTTATGGAGCAGCACTCTGCTCTAAAGAAGAAGGATAGGGGTATCAGGCCCTTGCCGTTGGCAACACCCTCCGACGCCTCGTAGCTAAGGCTGCAGTGAGATCTATCAGCCAGGAAGCAGCCACCTTGCTGAAACCTCATCAGCTCGGGTTTGGATTCCCCTAGGTTGTGAAGCTGCAGCACATGCAGCGCGGCTTACATTGCTGATCTCCCGGACCAGAAGGCACTAGTAAAGCTTGACTTCAAAAATGCTTTCAATCAAGTCAGACGAGACGTGGTCCTCAGGGCTGTACACAACCATTTCCGTCCCCTTTACCCGTTCATCCGATCGTGCTACAGTGGGGACTCTAAGCTTCTTTTTGGGAACATGAAATAAACTCCTGTGAAGGTGTCCAACAAGGTGACCCCTTAGCACCCCTCCTTTTCTGCCTAGCTATCAAAGAGGTCACTGATAGTCTGACAAGCGAGCTAAACATCTGGTACCTGGATGATGGCACTCTCGCTGGAACCCCGGAAACCATTTTGGAGGATATAAGGAAAATCCAGGAGCAGGGAGCAGCCTTAGGCCTCATTCTCAATGCATCCAAGTGTGAAATAATCTCCCGCAACCAAGACATCACTGGGCAAATACAAAATGTTCTTCCAGACATTCTCATTGTCGAGCCACCGGACTGTACTCTCCTGGGTGCCCCCATTGGCCCACGAGCAATCGAGGAGGTCCTGGCTGCAAAAATCACTGATCTAAAGAGAATGCTGGACAGGATTGACAAGATTGATGCCCATGATGCTCTCTTTCTCCTCACAAGATGCCTGTCTCTCCCTAAGTTGACGTACTTTCTGAGATGTTCTCCATCCTACAGCAGCCCTAAATTAAATGTGTATGACACCCTTCTGAGGTCCATGCTGGTGAAAGTCCTGAACCTGCCATTGGACGACTCTCAGTGGGAGCAAGCAACCCTTCCTGTAAGACTTGGCGGCCTTGGTGTCCGCACAGCCTCCCAAATTGCTCTACCAGCCTTCCTTTCCTCCTCCCACGCATCGCACGACCTCGTCAGAGATATCTTACCTGCAACCCTGAGAGACTCAGCAGGAATACACGATCCTGCTTTCACTGAATGTTCAAATCAGTGGGGTGTTCTCGCAGCCCCAGCAACCATTATAGAGCCAACAAAACAACACAAACAGTCCGGCTGGGACCACCCTCTAGTGGAAAAAGTAGCTGATGCTATGCTCAGCGCTGCAACATCAGACAAGGAGAAAGCCCGCCTCAGAGCAGTGCGTGCCCCCCATGCAGGAGACTTCCTCCTGGCAGTACCCATGTCAACAATGGGCACGCGCCTAGATCCAGAATCCCTTCGTGTAGCAGTGGCCCTCCGCCTTGGTGCCCCAATTCACACTGAATACAAGTGTATTTGCAACAGGGTGGAAGCAGACCAATACGGACTGCATGGGTTGCATTGCGGAAGCACAAAGGGCTGGCATGCAAGACACAACGAGGTCAATGACATCATCAAGAGAAGCCTCGTCTCAGCTAAGTGCCCAGCGGAGAGAGAACTTCGCATCCTAGGGGTCCAAAACCCGGATTTCCCCGCACTTCGCCCTGATGGCATCACCATATACTCATGGAAGGAGGGTAGACAGTTGGTGTGGGACTACACATGTGTATCCACCCTGGCTGACACCTATGTACACTTCGGAGCTGATCAAGCAGGTGGGGCAGCCAACCACAGGGAAACAGCAAAATCTCTCAAATACAGGCGACTGGCAGGTCAATACCTCTTTGTTCCCATAGCGTCTGAGACGCATGGCCCCTGGGGCAAGAGTGCCTTGGGATTTCTCAAGGAATTGGGTTCCAAGCTCATTGACGTCACCAGAGACCCAAGGGCTTGCAGTTTTTTGTTTCAGCGCCTCAGTGTGGCGATCCAGAGGGGAAATGCTTGCTGCGTCCTCGGTTCCTGTCCGGAAGCGGAGGAGCTTCAAGAGATCCATAACCTTTAGGCATTTGTCTTGTATGTTTTGTAACCTTTAAATACACAATAAAGCATAAGAAAAAAAAAAAGGAAGGGGGTGGTAGGAGAAAAGCACACAGAAACTGTATTGGAGGGGACCTACATTCCCTCCAATGCGTTATGTGTGATTTCCTCCGAGGCTATGGGTCCCCCTTCTTCCAGCCAGAGGTGGTACTCCCTTCCATATATATATATATATATATATATATATATATATATATATATATATATATATATATATATATATATATATATATTTAACTGAAAACTCACACCCCAGAAGTGACTCGAACCCATACTCCCAGGAGCAACGCAACTGGTATGTACAGGGATACCTTAAACCACTTGACCATCACGACCGGACATAAGGAAGTGATAGCCGAGGCTATATGAACCACTTCCCCGCCGGCACCTGGATGGTTATCTTGGGCATAGCATTTTATCAAATCACCTCATTTTTTGGGGCAACACGTGAGGAACACAAATGCAAACAAGCCTGAATGGTCCCCAGGACTAGATACAACTGAAAACTCACACCCCAGAAGTGACTCGAACCCATACTCCCAGGAGCAACGCAACTGGTATGTACAGGATGCCTTAAACCACTTGACCATCACGACCGGACATAAGGAAGTGATAGCCGAGGCTATATGAACCACTTTCCCGCCGGCACCTGGATGGTTATCTTGGGCATAGCATTTTATCAAATCACCTCATTTTTGGGGCAACACGTGAGGAACACAAATGCAAACAGTTGAACATATACTCATACTCCGAACCCATACTCCCAGTTGCGTTGCTCCTGGGAGTATGGGTTCGAGTCACTTCTGGGGTGTGAGTTTTCAGTTGTATCTAGTCCTGGGGACCATTCAGGCTTGTTTGCATATATATATATATATATATATATATATATATTATATATATATATATATATATATATATATATATATATATATATATATATATATATATATATATATATATATATATATATATATATATATATATATATATATATATATATATATATATATATATATATATAATATATATATATATATATATATATATATATATATATATATATATTATATATATATATATATATATATATATATATATATATATATATATATATATATATATATATATATATATATATATATATATATATATATATATATATATATATATATATATATATATATTATATATATATAATCTGGATGTTGTGTTGGGGCATGTACAAGGAGGTGTCGCTGCGGGCGGACGCGTGGAGCGAGGCTCTGTTGTTTACTGAGCCATACCTAGTGACATCCTGGCGCCACCGAGCCTAGCCTGCACAAGGTGCTGTGTGAATATCCTGGGAAGGTGCAGGAGTAGACGGGAAGTGCCCAAAGTGGACCATCTCAACAAAAACGGATCAAAACAGATGAATTTACAGTATGGAATATAAGGGCATTGAGGGCCACGCCGGCGCCCTGTAGGCCTCCCACAGTGAAGATGTGGGGGAGGGGGTGTTGTTGTGCGGTCAGGCGAGGGGGGTCATCAATGTGCCACCCAGTGATTATAGATATCTATTTGGAAAAGTAAAACAGAAATTAGCAATCATGTTTAGTGTTAATGGAGCTCACAGTGTGTCAGTCTACAAGTGTATGATTCATTCACCATTGTTCAGTGATATACAAATAAATTGTACCAGTGTTTAAGTGTCACCCAGACCCCCCCTCTCCCCTCAAGGTGAGCGGTGTCCGGTCAACCCCCACCCCCTCCCAGCACGCCGGCCTCACCGCACCACTGTACCTACTGCCATCCCACCCCACCCACCCTGTGGCTGGGCGTCTCTCACCCACCTATTCACCGCCCAACCAGTGCCTGTTGCAGAGATGTGTCACCCTCCATGCACCCAGATATGGCACAGGTCACATCAAGCATTCAGGTTCTTCCCAAAAGGGAGATAGACACAAGTACCCACATGAGTGGTGAGTGCGAGGGACAGCTAACTACCCCTGCCGCCACCACCCGTGATCACCCTCCCACGCTACGCCTATGTCACAGCCCGCCCGGGGGACGGAGGGACTCCCCCAACTAACCAGGAACCCCTCAGCCAAGAACACGGTCCTGGGAACAATGTACCCAGAGGCGCACCCAGAGGGGGACCCAGACTCAGAGGAACGTGTCGGGTTTGTGACGAATCTCACAGCCTTAGAAACGATGGAACCCTACGTCAGCACAATGGCTGTGAGGGTTCATGGACGTTACCTGTAGAGAGGGAAGGCCCACAGGCCCCCCCCGGCACCCCCACACATCCCAGCAAACTTTATGTCATCAGATGACCTCCTGGGGGCCATCAAAGCATCCACCACCAGAACTCTTCCCAACATTCCTAAAGCAGCGCGCCCATTTGCAGCAGGGAAATATACAGACCTTCTAAGGAAAGTGAATGAACGGTCTGAAAATCTTAATGCTGCAGCCACCATCAAAGCATGGCATAATTTGCTCCTGTTTGGCAATATTTGCTTAGGCGTACCTGCAAGAGGAGGCAACTCACAAGCCTCATCAGTCACTAGGGCAATAATCCTTGGCAATAATCTCAATAATAAGAGTCTCCTTGGTCCCACAGAAGAGGACCAGCAGTGCCCACCTCTGCATGTCTTTGCTTCCACCACTCAAAGGGGTGCCACTGATTCACCCTGGAAGCCCTTCAGTCAAACACGGGGAAACTGCTATCAGCAGTTCCGGCCTAGACCCGTGGAGGAGTGAAGGAAGACTCAGGCTTACCTTATAACAATAACCTCCCTGAGTCTTGCCTGCCAGACAAAAAGGTTGCAGGAACTCCTTTCCCGCCTGTCTTCTCTATCTTCTTCTTAACAAGGTCGCCAGCTGGGTTAGTATATCTGCAACCCAGCGATGCAGTTCAGTGGGTGTATTCTATGCTGTTTTTTGCCAGAGTGTTGCTACTCCCATAAATTTGCTATTGGACTGTCAGCCCAGGGTACTCTCCCATAAAAGTCTTTGTGGCTTTAGCTCTCTCCAGCCACTACATCACTTGTTGCCACCATTCAGGCTCTGATACTGGTCGGATGGCTAAGGATACACTTTTATATAAGTCTGTGCTGTTTTACCACTCTCCAGGCAATAAGAACTTCCATAGAGAACGTGGTGTTCCCTAGGTGGTACTATGATAATCTTCGTGTATGCTCATAGATAAATATTACAATGGAGGCACACTTACACACAATGATAAAATGTGTGAATTTACTGACACAAATTACATGATCACACATACAATCACAAGCAACACATGAAAATGAAAATAAGGATAATAAATCTGGAGATCGGCAGCAGCTCTTCGTTCACGACCTCCAACCACTCCTTCGACTGGGCAGATTAGACAGGAGTCACACACTCTCTCACAAAAGGGCCTCTTCACCACGTCGGCACCTCTTCTTCACTGTCCTGCCGTCCACACACACTGTCCTTTCCAACAGTCCTGGATACAAGCTGCTCTGCAGCCTATTCTACTACTAAAGTATTACTGTTATACTGTCACATACATAAATAAATATCGTGGCCTATCTAGCCTACTCACACAATGAGTAATTGGAGGGAAATTTGATCTACCTTTACATTCCTGGCTCACGACACCTGTCCCTTGATGGTGTGAGGTTCCCACGCTTCCTGAGTCAATCCTTGACGATCCAGGAACGTTCCACAGGTCCTCAGGTGACGTGAAGCCCTCGCGTCGTCGCCGTTCCAATCCCAGAGATTCAGCTATCCCAATCCTGGTTCACCAATGGGCACTGAGCTAATCACTATATTCACACCCTCGTCCCTTCCACAAGGCGTTGCTCCTTGTCCTAGGAACGGTGTCGTCCCTCCAAAACCCTCAGTGGATGTGACCCAGTCACAGCTAGGCCTGCCCGCCGCACCTTCCAGACCCTCTTCGTCCAGCGGCCCCGCCCATCGTCGTCGCCGACTATTTTCCAAGTTTGGCACTCCTCTGCTTAATTAACTTGATTCCTTTTTGCTTCCCAGAAGCGCAGGCTCTCCAATATCTTATGGTGGGGTGCGATGGCTAGTTTAATCCACTGAATAAGGCTTGTAGAGCCTCAAATCCTCAAGAGCTGACCAAGGCGCGTCCTCTCACCTCCACAATCAGGTCAACTCTGACGTTGGCGCCGCCTTGGGCACTCGGTGACGTCACGGCGAGCTCTGATTGGTCGCCCGCGACCTAAGTCAGCCAATCCGAGATCGGCTAGTGTCCCTTACAAAACATCATATCTGAAGTTAGAGGATACTCTTTCATTTATATCAGGGCGCCACTTTCCCCTTTACCTACAACTCACAATGTAAATTTCTCTCTTATCTGGCGGCCGATCTGGTCGCCACATACACCAACAGACTTCCCTGTACCTCAGATAATTAGTAGGGAGAGTTGCTATGACTCTTAAAGCAGGCAAACGAAAGAGATAGGAGAGGGCACCGTAACAATATATATATATATACACACTTCACTACATAAAATAGACACGAGAATGAGACCCTCCCTATCAGTCAAAGCTACCGCCTAACCTCTCTCTACTCCCCTCCCCCCTTATCCTCCTTCAAGTGTCCTACCCCAAACCACCCATCTTAAAAGCTTGGTCTCCTACCCTGGTCCCTCCATGGGAGGAGGGCTCATCTATGCTCTCAACACATCCTTCCTACATACTGTTATTACACTATATATATATAAATATATATATATATATATATATATATATATATATATATATATATATATATATATATATATATATATATATATATATATATATATATATATTGTGACAATAATCTCTTCCCAGAGATTGAGCCTGCTATTTCCTTCCTTCATCCCGTTCTCTACAATATGCAAGGTACGTTTTATAGTGGCTTAACGTATATATCAAGACAGCCACACGCACCTGCAACTCCCTCCTTCCCCCCACTTCTGCACACCTGGTCGACCTGCCAACTGCTGCTCCCAGCCAAACTAGCGACTTGCGGCCGTCCTGCGTTCTCATTGGCCGCCAACCAACACACCACTCCCGCTCCACGCCAATCACAATCATCGCCAGTCATTGTTGGAGTCCCTTGCAGCTCTGCCAGCCAGAATATATCTTGTGCTCCTGCTGTGAACACCTAATTTGACCCACCTTGTGTGATCAAATAGAGGTTTATAGCTAGCGCATATATTCCCAGCACCATTTATCTTTGTTAACGTAACCAGTTCCCCCCTTTTCAATTCGTTATATATATTTTACATGTTTTACTTTTACATTATTTTAAATGCCAAGGAATTGTCTTTATTTTATTTTGTTTTCTAGATTAAGTAAAGTGCATTTTTTATATTTTGTGTTTTCGTGTATCTTACCTTACCACAGATTATCAGACAAGCAGTCACTCTTTTTTTTCCTTTTTTTTATAACTTAAATGTATGTGGCCCAGCATTGACATCTGCTATTTGGAAGACTGCCGACCACCATTTCCAACATGTTACCGTCACATATAATTGGGGGTCTGTCCACGGAGCTTCACTCAGGTATTGGTAATTGTGGTAAGCGTACTTGGCTTTCATTTCCCTTGCTTTCATTATTTACATTAATCATTTTTTTATTTATTATATGGTGCTGTGTATATTGTGCATTACGGGAGTAGCATATGGTGAGTGTGAGACAACTTTGGATTACGTGGTGACTGTAGGCCGCAGTCATACTCTTAATTGGTCGTCTCCCCCTTCCGTGTTATTATCCGTGTTTAACATCTTTTGTCCCCAGATATTTCTCACATTTTTGACAGATTATCACATAGGTACCCTGGTACTGTGGTCTGTCTCCGGGTCAATAGCACCTAAGTTCTGCAATCCGACTCTAGGAGGAAAAAGAGGGCTTTACATCCTCTAGCACGAACTATTATTGGCGAATTGGGACCTCGCCGATAGTTCTCGTCACCAGTTGACACTCGCACCCCTACTCGTCGGTCAGACTGATGGTATTTACCCAAAGTAGGGAATTGGCGTTCTTTCTTTTGAGCACAAAGTTCGCTAATTCTGTAAATACCATATTCAATTTCAGTGGGTACCTTTGCTTATGTTCTATAGTGACTTGGCAAGGTATGACTACATTTTTTGGACTACCTCATTTATTTTGAAGCCATTTAGTGTTTCACTTGTCTTTTAAACTCAGTTTCCACTAATTAGTAGGATTTTCTTGCCTTTATCCTCCCACAGTGAGTACCAGGTACAAGATTTCCTGCGACCTTATTCATTTACCATCTTGAATTAACTTTAATTATTAATAATTCCCCACAGGATAGGTATCAGTTGCCACGTTTCCTGTTTCTGACATTCACCATATTCTCACTGTATATTCGTGTCTCCTTTATTTTGCTATATTTTCACAATGTTTCGCCTACAAGCTTTCAAGGCAAATCCAGAAGGTGAAATAGAGAAATTGCGTCACGCAAAAGGGTCGAATTGATAACTCTTGCACACGAGTATCAATTGGAAGTTCCACCTGGCGCCAACAAATATACCGTAAATAATATAATTTTAGATTATCTTTTGGATGAAGGGAAGATAGATTCTGATACTCATGAACAATACACTATTTCAGATAAACATGACTTGACAGCAATAAAACTCAAGTTAGAACTTGCTAAGATCGAGCGGGAGCAACAACAGGAAGCAGCTGCAATCAGAGCGTGAAGCTGCCATCAGAAAGGAAGAACAAGAAAGAGAAATCTGCCTCAAAAGAGAAGAGGCCGCACTGAGAGAGAAGAAAGTGAAAGGGAGGCCCTACTCCTCAAAGGAAGCAAGAACGTGAGTTGGCCTTATACAAACAGCGACTCGAGATGCAACGTGAACACGACAAACGGCAGGCAGAAACAGCTCTAAACTGTCGTGACCGAGAACTCGCGAGGGACGCTGCACACCAAGCTCAACTCCAACAAGCGGCAGCTAGTCTTCCTCCCAGTTTCAATGTCTCCCATGCAAGTAAGTTAATGCCCCCGTTCATAGAAACGGAGGTTGATGTGTTTTTTCACCACTTTTGAGACCCTTGCTGATCAACTTAATTGGCCTGACGACCAATGGGCTACCCTTCTCCGAGTACATTTAACAGGTAGAGCAGCAGTCACACTCAGCACTTTGGCATCAGAAAACGACTACACCACCTTGAAGCAAGCTGTGTTGGACGCCTACCTTCTCTCCACCGAAAGCTATCGACGAAAGTTTCGTGACTACGTCAAGGCAAGTACCACCACCTTCTTAGAATTTGCTAACACCAAACGAAGATATTTCATGAAATGGCTGGAGGCAGCACATGTCTCTACTTTTTCAGAGCTTGTCAACCTCATACTGGTTGAAGAATTTTTGAGACGTGTACCTCCTCCTGTCCGCCTATACTTAGCAGACAAAGAAGAGACGGATTTGGTGAAGTGCGCGAAGTCAGCTGACACTTACAGCCTCATCCACCGGCTGACACCAGAACCTACCAGCAAGAAGTCTTGGTACAGTTACGAGAAAGCGAGCCCAGATCAAGGTACCTCTCAACTGTACTGCAGGTATTGTCGACTATATGGACACACCATTGACAAATGTGGTAAGTCCCAATCTAAAGGTAACATCGAACCTCCTAAGTCTAAACCTACTCACCCTAAGTCCGGTAAGCCTGTAATGAATGTTGGTGTTCATGCTAATGATCTCTCTCTCTTTAGCAAGCATCTATATCCAGGAACTATCTCTACCCACGGTTCAGATTCAGAGGGACGTTTTGGACTTAAGATCCTGCGGGACACAGCGGCTCTACAATCGATCGTCTTGAAATCAGCTGTGCCCAACGTCGCCTACACAGGAGAGACTGTATTCATCACTGACCTTACTGCTACAACTCCTTATCCCCTTGCCAGAGTTTACCTAGATTGTCCCTTCGTGACCGGTGAAGTCCAAGTCGCCGTCAGGGAAAAGCCTTTTCCCATGCCTGGAGTGCAACTTCTCCTGGGCAACGACTTGGCAGAAGACCAACAACCAAACAACCTGATCGTCAAGGACATATCCGAGGTAAGCAACTCTGTGTTGGATAACCCGATTTTTGAGCATGTTCCAGCAAAGGTTCAAGAGAGTGATGAAGGTTCTCCTCCTGTTATGGTGACCACCCGTGCTCAAGCTGCACGACCACAGCCAGCTGACTCTACTGCTACCGCTGTCCCTCAGGACCCTTCGAAACTACCCCCTAACCTGACCGCTGTGGAGTTCCGTAAGTTACAGAGAGATGATCTTACCTTGACACCATTATTCTTTCAGGCTGAAACCCAATCCGACAGTGTTCCTGGGTTCTTTATGGAGAACGAATTACTCTATCGCAGGTATAGACCCAGTAAACTGAAGGACGAGGACGATTGGGCAGACGTTGAACAACTAGTGATTCCTACCAGCCTGCGGCCCACGATTCTACACCTGGCCCACGGCGCTTTGTCACACTACGGGTTCAACAAGACTTACCATGGAATTCGACAAGACTACTACTGGCCAGGTATGGTAAACGACGTCAAGAATCATGTCAAATTATGCCACGTGTGTCAGTTAGCCGGGAAACCGAACGTTTCCATTCCCAGAGCACCACTGATACCCATCCAGGTGCCTGAGGAACCGTTCCACAAGCTTATTATTGACTGTGTTGGTCCTTTGCCTCGGACCAGTGCAGGCAACGCCTATATCTTAACCATCCTGTGTCCTACCACCAGATTTCCGATAGCAGTTCCAGTGAAAAATATTACGGCTGCTACAGTGGTGAAGAATCTACTGAAAATCTTCACCCAGTATGGATTTCCGAGGGAGATTCAGAGCGACTGTGGCACCAACTTCAGTGATCTCTTCAAACGGACTCTGGAGGAGTTCAACATCAAACAGGTACTGTCCAGCCCCTATCATCCTGCTTCACAGGGTTCTCTCGAGCGTAGTCATCAACCATCAAGGCACTCTTAAAAAAGTTTTGTAATGAGACCTCAAAGGATTGGGATAGGCAAATTGATCTCATCATGTGTATTTTCAGAAGTCTTCCCAACGAGTCACTAGGAGTATCTCCTTATGAGATGCTCTACGGACGTAAGTGCCGTACACCTCTCAAGGCTTTCAAGGATTCTCTACGTGATGCCACCTTCAGTGAGCATCAGAATGTGCCCCAGTATCTTCAAAACCTCCGACACATTCTAGAGAGGGTCCATTCCTTTGCCAGCAACAACCTACAGAAAGCCCAGGAGAGGATGAAGACTCGTTACGACCAGCACTGTAAAGTAAGGAAGTTTAAACCAGGAGACTTAGTTCTTGCCTATTTCCCTATCCCAGGTTCTCCTTTACAGAACAGGTTCTCAGGACCCTACCGTGTTAAGGAGTGCCGGAACAACTTCAACTACGTTCTCGAGACCCCCGATAGGCGGCGGAAGACCCAGCTGTGCCACATCAATTACTCAAGCCCTACCATGGGGTTCCTCCCACTGTGTTAACCAATTTCACCTCATTTACAGGTCCATACAGCCACAGTGAGACCTTCCCTGCTTCTCCTTCCGAAAGCACTGACACTGAGACAGCGCTTTCTAATTCGGAAATCCTTACTGACCTTCACATCATTTTCAACACCATAATTGTGCTCCTCTATCATATTCTAATACATCTCTCGCCTCGCCAGATATCACCAAGTCTCCCATCCTCCATAGCGACGCCAGTGGTACCGGCAACGTGGGTGACCTGGTACAACAGGCGACGAGACTCTACATACCAACTACCATAAACGACACCACGAGCAACAAGGAGCTACTCGTCGTCCTGAACGGGCAACACTTTGCTCCATACCAGCAAAGTACTCAGTCCACCACCATCTACATGGACCACAACCATCTTCATTTCCTACAGACAGCCCAACTCAACCATCGACTACTTCTATAATGGGCTGCCAGCTACATCATTTCAGCCTGGAGATTGCCACACCCAGAAGTCTGACTACATCATATCAGACGCCCTCTCCAGCGTCACTGAGGTAGAGGCAGCTCCACCTCCCACTCTACCTCCCGTGAACGTGACTCAACCAGAACCGCAGGCTTCGGGGGAGAGTTGTGACAATAATCTCTTCCCAGAGATTGAGCCTGCTATTTCCTTCCTTCATCCCGTTCTCAACAATATGCAAGATACGTTTTATAGTGGCTTAACGTATATATCAAGACAGCCACACGCACCTGCAACTCCCTCCTTCCCCCCACTTCTGCACACCTGGTCGACCTGCCAACTGCTGCTCCCAGCCAAACTAGCGACTTGCGGCCGTCCTGCGTTCTCATTGGCCGCCAACCAACACACCACTCCCGCTCCACGCCAATCACATCATCGCCAGTCATTGTTGGAGTCCCTTGCAGCTCTGCCAGCCAGAATATATCTGTGCTCCTGCTGTGAACACCTAATTTGACCCACCTCGTGTGATCAAATAGAGGTTTATAGCTAGCGCATATATTCCCAGCACCATTTATCTTTGTTAACGTAACCAGTTCCCCCCTTTTCAATTCGTTATATATATTTTACGTGTTTTTCTTTTACATTATTTTAAATGCCAAGGAATTGTCTTTATTTTATTTTGTTTTCTAGATTAAGTAAAGTGTATTTTTTATATTTGTGTTTTCGTGTATCTTACCTTACCACAGATTATCAGACAAGCAGTCACTCTTTTTTTCCTTTTTTTTATAACTTAAATGTATGTGGCCCAGCATTGACATCTGCTATTTGGAAGACTGCCGACCACCATTT
>WNGS01164123.1:115321-125602 GCA_020271785.1 Procambarus virginalis
CCACACACGACTACACCCACACACGACTACACCCACACACGACTACAACCACACACGACTACACCACACACGACTACACCCACACACGACTACACCCACACACGACTACACCCACACACGACTACACCCACACACGACTACACCCACACACGACTACACCCACACACTACTACACCCACACAGACATGCCCACACACGACTACACCCACACACGACTACACCCACACACGACTACGCCCACACACGACTACACCCACACACTACTACACCCACACACGACTACACCCACACATGACTATGCCCACACACGACTACACCCACACACGACTACACCCACACACGACTACACCCACACACGACTACACCCACACACGACTACGCCTAACACGACTAGACCCACACACGACTACACCTACACACGACTACACCCACACACGACTACACCCACACACGACTACACCTACACACGACTACGTCCACACACGACTACGCCCACACACGACTACACCCACACACGACTACACCCACACACGACTACGCCCACACACGACTACACCACACACGACTACGCCCACACGACTACGTCCACACACGACTACACCCACACACTACTACGTCCACACACGACTACGTCCACACACGACTACGTCCACACACGACTACGTCCACACACTACTACGTCCACACACGACTACGTCCACACACGACTACGTCCACACACGACTACGTCCACACATGACTACACCCACACACGACTACGTCCACACACGACTACACCCACACACGACTACACCCACACACGACTACGTCCACCACGACTACACCCACACACGACTACACCCACACACGACTACGCCCACACACGACTACGTCCACACACGACTACGCCCACACACGACTACGTCCACACACGACTACACCCACACACTACTACGTCCACACACGACTACGTCCACACACGACTACGTCCACACACGACTACGTCCACACACTACTACGTCCACACACGACTACGTCCACACACGACTACGTCCACACACGACTACGTCCACACATGACTACACCCACACACGACTACGTCCACACACGACTACACCCCCACACGACTACACCCACACACGACTACGTCCACACACGACTACACCCACACACGACTACACCCACACACGACTACGCCCACACACGACTACACCCACACACGACTACACCCACACACGACTACGCCCACACACGACTACGCCCACACACGACTACACCCACACACGACTACACCCACACACGACTACACCCACACACGACTACACCCACACACGACTACACCCACACACGACTACACCCACACACGACTACACCCACACACGACTACACCCACACACTACTACACCCACACATGACTATGCCCACACACGACTACACCCACACACGACTACACCCACACACGACTACGCCCACACACGACTACACCCACACACTACTACACACCACACACGACTACACCCACACATGACTATGCCCACACACGACTACACCCACACACGACTACACCCACACACGACTACACCCACACACGACTACGCCTACACACGACTACACCCACACATGACTGAGCCCACACACGACTACACCACACACGACTACACCTACACACGACTACACCCACACACGACTACACCCACACATGACTATGCCCACACACGACTACACCCACACACGACTACACCCACACATGACTATGCCCACACACGACTACACCCACACACGACTACACCTACACACGACTACACCCACACACGACTACACCCACACACAACTACACCCACACACTACTACACCCACACACGATTACACCCACACACTACTACACCCACACACGACTACACCCACACACTACTACACCCACACACGACTACACCTACACACTACTACACCCACACACGACTACACTCACACAGTACTACACCCACACACGACTACACCCACACACGACTACACCCACACACGACTACACCCACACACGACTACACCCACACACAACTACACTCACACACGACTACACACACACACGACTACACCTACACACGACTACACCCACACACAACTACACCCACACATGACTACACCCACACACGACTACGCCACACACGACTACACCTACACACGACTAGACCCACACACGACTACACCTACACACGACTACACCCACACACGACTACGCCCACACACGACTACACCTACACACGACTACGTCCACACACGACTACGCCCACACACGACTACACCCACACACGACTACACCACACACGACTACGCCCACACACGACTACGTCCACACACGACTACGCCCACACACGACTACGTCCACACACGACTACACCCACACACTACTACGTCCACACACGACTACGTCCACACACGACTACGTCCACACACGACTACGTCCACACACTACTACGTCCACACACGACTACGTCCACACACGACTACGTCACACACGACTACGTCCACACACGACTACACCCACACACGACTACGTCCACACACGACTACACCCACACACGACTACACCCACACACGACTACGTCCACACACGACTACACCACACACGACTACGTCCACACACGACTATGTCCACACACGACTACACCCACACACGACTACACCCACACACAACTACACCCACACACGACTACACCCACACACAACTACACCACACACGACTACACCCACACACAACTACACCCACACACGACTACACCCACACAACTACACCCACACACGACTACACCCACACACGACTACTTTTTTCTGATCATAGAATAACTAAATGGATTTTAAAGGTTTCATTCAGCCAATAAATATCATTCACAATTTATTAATGAATTTTACAAAAACACCATAAATTTATATTTAAACATGTAAAAACTATTTGTAATACATTAGGAACAAAATAGTTGTAGAAAACCCATTTATTATAAAACCTTTGTGTTTGGATTTTTGATTAAAAGTTTCTCAAGTACTCTCCTGCACCATTCTCAATGCAAGTTATTCCTAAACCCATGGGAAGTGATATGTGAAAGTTTTCGAAACGTTTTGTGTTTGCTGTGTAGCTCGAGTGCAGGGGGGAGTTGTGTAAAACCTTGGTTTGTGCCTCAGAGAGGCTACGGGATCCAGTAAGTTCAGTAGAACTTCGGTTTCAACTCTTTTAACCCTGTCGTAGCTCAGTCGATTAAGGCAGTGTCTGGGATGCTCCCGGACGCAGGTTCGAATCCTCGTCACGGCCCTTGTGGATTTGTTCATTTGATGCATCACGTTAGTGTGATCTCTGTGTGTTAGGTACCTGGGAGTTAGACAGCTGCTACTGGCTGCTTCCTGGGTGAGTGTGTGTAGCAAATAGGAGGCCTGGTCGAGGACTGGGCCGCAGGGACGCTAAGCCCCGAAATCATTTCAAGATAACCTTAAGGTGACTGTTTTTGTAAACAATATAAGGTGTTTGTCACCCTTAAGTTTACTATATTTGTTAACATTATAAGGTGTTTGTCACCCTTAAGTTTACTATATTTGTTAACATTATAAGGTGTTTGTCACCCTTAAGGTGACAATGTTTGTTAACAATGTAAGTCTGAATTACTATATTAAACTTAATGAACGAAGCCCATTACTTAGTTTTGTTATTAAAAAATGGCACTTAAAATTACGATGTAAAACATGAATATTTACCAAGGTCCTGCAGGTGAGGAAGGTGAGGCAGGTGATGGATGAGGACGGGCAGTTGGACAGGCAGTTGCTGTAGTGTGAGGTGCAGTGTGAGGGTCTCGAGGGTGTGAGGCAGGAGGGGTATGGCTGCCTCAGATAAGTGACCGTCAAATATCTTTAAGGTGCACTTACTGCCGGGGGCTGTCAGCCTCTCCAAACATTGTTTTGATATATCAATATTCTTCTCTTTGCTGTATAAAGTAAATTCAAGACGTAAGTAAATGGTTACCTCCATTTCTGCCAGCACCGACAATGTAGACAGGTACTGCTTTAGTTGGGATGCATCATATAAGTACAACGAGATTAACCCAGGCGTCACCTTCTTAAGAACAAGCGGCAGGGCAACCCACGAGCCAACACTTTCTATTTCCCACTTGTGTTCTGTACACAGCTTCTCACACACGGCTTGGATGACGGGCTCACTCCCGCGGGACTCTGCTACATGCTTCAACAGTGTATCAGTCGAATCTGTATCCATCTGGCACAGGTCAATTATGTGAGTAATGAATCTGTGCTCTACTCCCGGGCACTCAGCACCCCGGTAGTGCTGAGTAAAATGTTCTCCCATCTGGGGCGCTCCCTAAACTCATGTAGCACGTCGCTAATATCAAACTCTGAACCTCTCAGGTGTTCTCTCAAGGAATCTTTTTCCTCACGTACAACATCCACCAAGAGGTCAATGATTATAGAGCTTTCCCCTGACACACGGTGTGATGCTGGATCACCTCGGTCTTGCTCAGCCCTCAACAAGAGAGCGACCAGCCCCCTGCTGGCACAATACTCCTGGTACCTGGCGTGAAAATAGCCAAACACCCACACCACATTGAGGCCCCGACGGTAGCTGGTTCTTGTGAAATAGTTGGACAAGACCTCCTCCTGCGGCAGTCCCAGAGTGTCACACTTCTCCCTAATCTCCGCCACCGTCTCCGGCCAAAGGTCGTACTCCTGCCTCTGGATCCCTCTTAAACTAATCTCTTCAAAGAACAACAAAAACTTATCACATTTTCCTTTGGGATCAACCACATGTTTGTCTGTGAGTCTGGACACCAGTTTGCTGGTTATGAAGTCATGAATCTTCTCGTAGACTTGAGTGTTTGTGGTGAGGTTGTTAAATTCATCTGGAGCCTCGACACACAGCAGCGCCAACAAGGTCAAGGTGAGTGGAGTGTTGAGGTACTCACCCAGGAACTGACTCATCTGCTCCAGCCGCTGGGTAAACCTCCCTGTGATGACACTCCGTTGGCTCTCTTCCTCCACCAGCACCTTGATGGTTCTCTCGGCGAACTCCACGCGACGTTCTGGAGTGATGCCCAAGACGAGGATGTTACAGCGAGGTCTGGTGTGTGGGACGAGCTGTGACAGGTGTTGGTCCCACCCCGGCCGTGTGGTTATCACCAACCTCACATCCTTGCCAGGCAGGTGCAACAGCTCCTTCACCAGCCGTTCTGATTGGTCGTTGACCTCGTCGTAGCCGTCAATCAGGACTAATATATTTAAGCTCAAGATTATCTCCTTAAACAGCTGGAAGTCAGCATCAGAATCACGAAGTGTTTGAGGCAGTAACTGGCGGAGGAGATCATCGAAGGTATTAAGATGAGTCCCTGCACTGTACATAGAAAACGAGGTCCACAGTGCCCAGGTGACGTATGGCAGCAGGGTCCTCTACCCACTTCTCGAGGATGAGCTTGAGTAAAGTTGTCTTGCCCATACCACCTTCCCCCGTCAGGAGGACACACTGAAGCACTCTTCCGTCCTCTCCTCTCATACTCAAGAGGTCTTCATAGTTTATATCCTGATCCGTAGCCGCATGGGAGGGTCTTGCCTCTATGACGGGATCTTCAAGGAGTCGCAGTCGTGTAAAAGCAAGACTTGGGTTGTAGTTAATGTTGAGGAGGAGCCAGGGTGCGGGAACAATTTGGTACAGCAGTTTATACCCGTCAGTTAGCTCCTGCTTGCTCATCTGCTTAACCTCTTCTGTAATGTGGCTTTTGAACACCTTAATATCCTGGTGGAGCTGAGCTAAATAGTCCACCTGTGAGGAATCCAGCGGCTCTCTGATCTTTGCTCGCAGACCAGCAATATACTCTGTGGCATCTCTGATCGCCTGGTTCACCTCTTGGCTGTTTGTCCCACACCGGACGCCGGCCTCAGCCAGCATCTCAGCCAATAAGTCACTGAGCTCCGTCAGCGTTGACGTAAGATCGTGCTCTGACATTTCCACATTATCATGGGCCAACGTGTTTCGGTGTTGCTTCAGGCAGTAAATCAGGTGTTCCAGTGATGGTCCCTGAGGCCCTGGAGTGGTCCACGTGGGGTCATTCATCTCAGCCAGACCACACACACGTTGCAGGAGTTTATACAACAGGGTGATGTCAAAAGTTGCCGCATCAGAGGAAGCTTCGAGTTTATCCCTCTGGTGATCATCGAAGACACGCCTGTACTGAGCATTGGTGTACCCCAAGTCCTGAGTGAGGTAAGTCACTACTGGGAAGGTGCCCCGGTACGACCACATAAACACACTTGCTAGCGCGTCTCGTCCTGCCTTAGTCACAGCCAGTCCATACCGCAGTCTGTTCACATCTTCCGGTTGGATAACAGGACTTGAGGCCGCCATATTGGGCCGTATGATTCTCACCTCACACAACTGTTGTCAAGTTTCACACAGCAGTAAATGTCCCACGCTGGTTTTGTTATTATATTATGTTTAAAAACATAACATTGTTTCCCACTGTCGGAGACGGGCAGCTTATTAGGTTTGCGTAGGCCTTCCTAAGCCAACGACAGACCTTCCTCAGGATGCATCCCTTAACCGTTGGCTAATTTCCAGGTTAATATTTACTGCTAGGTGAACAGAGGTATCAGGAGGCTGAGCATCTCACACTGCCATGGAACACGGGACGGGTTCTCACTACTTCCTTCTACCCTCTTTTTCTCTCTTTACCCGTGTTCTTTACTTTGGTTCTTAACCAAGGGACCCCAAGACTTTTACTCGAGCCGACTCCACGCCACGTGGTCTCAAGACGATTTACCGACTTGAGATTCTACAACCCGTATGACGTGAAAATAGACTTCTAGCAAAGTTCTAGGATCTCCTTTCCGCCGCCACCACCAGATCAGTAACAAAATGAGCAATGATCGAGATCTGGATCGACCACGCTAAACAATCAACCTTGGGGCTTGATTCCCCACTAGTACAAATAAACTTGGATCTTACGTGTGTAGTTAAATAAAATCAACAGGAGTAATAATCCTGATTCGGTGTTAGAATCGGCGCCCAATTCAACTCGGCCACGTGGGAACCACGTGACAAGGACAATTCACATAAATATAACAAACACATGGAAATAATAAAAATACACATTAAGCTAATTAATTTATTCAAAAATTAAGCAAAATCTAAATAATTGAGCACTCCCTACTTGAACACGCCCTAACTGAATATGACTATAAATTTAACGGCAATGAGTGGACTATCCCTACAATCACTCTTAAAGCAACTCTACCTTCTATAGACAGCTAGATGTTGTGTTGCCTTGGGGAGAGGTGAGATGGATGACCTCTCCCAGTTGCTGCTGAAACCACACTGCCCTGTCCTCTCTCTCCTCTACCCAGAGGCCTAGATCTGTATTCTTCCGCTAGTATCTAAGTTACTTTGCCAGGCTTAAGTTATAACAATTAACCTCTGTCGTACTGAATTATCCGGATTGATTGATTTATTGTACTGAAGTTAAATTACACAAACATCTTAAGGAAGAGCTATTCCAATTACAACATAGCTATTTGACCTTTGAGAAATAGAGGACATGGAACCTCGTGACCTATGACCTCCGGTCACTCCGCGTCACACAACCTAGTTCTTGCTTGTGACGTCACTGATGGTGACTTAAACTCCTTCTAATAATGAGAATACTCTTGATATTATGAACAGTAGTACTATACAAGCAATTTGAATGCAAAATGACTGAAGGTTAATTTCTCTAAGTAAGTGAATACTGTAGAAAGATTCATTATGAAGCTTGGGAACAAAGGTGGTATTTCCACCGCTAAGTCCCTGGGGGATGCTCCCACGCGGGTCCAGCTTCCCATTCTCCCTTGTGTAGATAACCATTCTGGATAATTTTTACAACAAGCCTCGATGTTACATGGAGTGCGAAAAAGTATACGGGAATTTAGAGATCACATTCTACGATACAACCAATGTTCCATGTCTTGACTGTTTAATAATTTCATTCAAAATGATATGCTACAAGGAATTCTAGCCAAATATCCCCATGTTGCTAACTGTCAAGGTCGCGTAGTAATGAGTGGATTGTAACCTATCCACCGCTGCCCACTGGATGAGGGGCGGTATGCAGGACAAACATATAAATTGTGGCACTAGCTCTCCACACATATGTCAGTTGCTTAATTTAGAACCTGCCTATTTGAGGTCGATCTCGACACCATTGTTGATGTGAAGACACTTATGTATTGAATTTTGGAACTAGCTCATCAAGATTGTAACTTGCGTAGCTAAATGACTTGTGGGGCTCAGTCCCTGCGCCCATTAGTGGCCTCTGTAACCCTTTCCACTACCCGCCACACAGATGGGCTCATACGGGGTGCATAATAAATGAACTAAAACTAAAAAATTCCTTGTAACAGTTATGTCTTAAAAAGGTGAAAGACCTTTAAGGATAAGGAGTCACTTACAATAATTGTATCAAGTTGTGGAGACTTGTACACATTTCAGTGCACGGAGCAAGGCAAATAGTTCAGTCCGAAGGGCAGAGGCCCCAGTTTGTTTATACGGGCTTCCCACTCAAAGTACAAGCCATCGCCCATTTGTCAGGACAACTGCACTGCCTAACCCATTGTTGATGGTGGACGAACTTGATATTGAATTTTGTAACTTACGCTCATCAAAGATTGTAGACTTGCTTAAGCTAAATGAACTGTGGTGCTCAGTCCCTGAGCCCATTATGTGCCTCTGTAATCCTTTCCAACTACCCCCGCCCACGGGATGGGTATGGGGTGCATAATAAATGAACCTAAATTAAACAAAATAACTAATCTCAACTAACAACAATTCCTGGGCGTTCTCAGTGACCACAGCCTGAATTTCCAGGGACACATTCTAAACCTATCAAAAAAAGTTTCAAAAAAGGCTGTTGGCATCTTTTCTAAGATCAGATATTAGGTCACCCTGCCCTGCCCTGGTGACTCTGCGTAGTACTTGCCCTCCCTCATTCTATCCATATCTCAACAATGGTATATGTGCCTTGGGGTTCGACTTCCCAAAAAATCATTACGTCCTCTAATTTACTTCAACACAAATCTGCTATTAGGACAATATCCAACACTCTGGCCCCAGACATCACTCGGGACTCCTTACTAATCAATCTCTGAATATGTTAGATATCAAGTTACTGTGCACATGCTCTCATGTGTAGTATACATACTACTAAACCTTCGAATTGTAATGCCAATCCTGCCCTCACAAGCTTCATTGAAGGTTGTAATGTAACCCCATGAGCACCAGCCACGAGAACACTCAAATACAGTTTTCGATATTCCATAGAGTACGAACTTAACTCAAAACTTAAGAACTTGTCCTCTATCAAAATTAAGGGACCTAGAATGTGGAAAGACCTTCCAAACCATGTTAAAAACTGTACCTCTCTCACCCAGTTTAAAAGATTAAATACGACAGCACTAGTCGCTCCATAACTTCCCATGTAAACCTATCTCCTTACCTCCTACTCTATTGTCATCCCATGTCTATTATTTTTTTAAACAACGCTATTTGTCGACCTAGCCAATTGTATTTGTGTTTTGCTTTTTCAGCCATGTTCACCCCTTTTTATCTCTATTTTTATTTGTTTCACAAACACATTTTTAAGTTCGTTACTCCATATAGTAATTAACTTTAGGCCCATAATTGTTTTTCTTGCCTTCGAGGAGACGCTTTGCGTAATAATGGCTTAGGGCATTGTATGTACTAGCTCGATACTACTACATCCATTCACATATCTTTGTAAAATCTCTGAGGATTTGTCCCTGACCTAAATAAACATTATTTATTTAATTTATTTACATGATTTGAGCTAAGGGTCTTGACTTCCACTTTCTGGGTACCTTGATTTTTAGAGCATTTCTTGTTTGATTATGTCGTACTCTGGGAATATCAAAACTATATTTGTTTCTGAGTGTGGTGCGTCATGTGGGTGTCTGGTTACATACACCTTCAATGACAGCTTAGATGGCTCAGTGAAGTGCTCCATTACAGTTCAGCGTTTTATATATTGAATTATATGCGACGTTATGAGAGATGTGGCAGTGACTTAATATCTAACCACTAATGCAGAGGACTTGAGTAGGGGTACCCGAGTAGATGGTCTGGATATAATGAAATATGCAACAGAAACTTCAGGATTGGGTCCTAGTTATACACGAGGCAGTTAGGTGATACCAAAAAGTACTCTATCACATGCTCTACCAGGATCATAAGGAAAGGACAAAACGTTCAGTATTAAGGTAATAGGAACT
>WNGS01164124.1:0-12985 GCA_020271785.1 Procambarus virginalis
CCATGATAGTATTACAGAAGAGCCTGAGTGAGATAATGACTGTACAATGTTCAAATATTAGTGATTCAATGCTGTTCACGATGTTCACAGCGCTAGCCACAGCACCACAGCACTATTTCGTCCATCTAGGGATCTTCAAACGACTTACCTGGTTGATTACCTGGTTGATGGGGTTCTGGGAGTCCTTCTACTCCCCAAGCCCGGCCCGAGGCCAGACTTGACTTGTGAGAGTTTGGTCCACCAGGCTGTTGCTTGGAGCGGCCCGCAGGCCCACATACCCACCACAGCCCGGTTAGTCCGGCACTCCTTGAAGGAAACAATCTAGTTTCCTCTTGAAGATGTCCACGGTTGTTCCTGTAATATTTCTGATACTTGCTGATAGGACGTTGAACAACCGTGGACCTCTGATGTTCATGCAGTGTTCTCTGATTGTGCCCATGGCACCTCTGCTCTTCACTGGTTCTGTTCTGCATTTTCTTCCATGTCGTTCACTCCAGTACGTTGTTATTTTACTGTGCAGATTTGGGACCTGTCCCTCCAGTATTTTCCATGTGTATATTATTTGATATCTCTCGTCTCCTTTCTAGTGAGTACATTTGGAGAGCTTTGAGACGATCCCAATAATTTAGGTGCTTTATCTTGTCTATGTGTGCCGTGTATGTTCTCTGTATTCCTTCAATTTCAGCAATCTCTCCTGCTCTGAAGGGGGGAAGTGAGTACCGAGCAGTACTCAAGACGGGACAACACAAGTGATTTGAAGAGGACAACCATTGTGATGGGATCTCTGGACTTGAAGGTTCTCGTAATCCATCCTATCATTTTTCTGGCTGACGCAATACTTGCTTGGTTATGCTCCCTAAACGTTAGGTCGTCGGACTTCATTATTCCTAAATCCTTGACATGCTGTTTTCTTACTATGGGCAGATTTGATTGCGTTTTGTACCCTGTATTATGTTTAAGATCCTCATTTTTGCCGTATCTGAGTACCTGGAATTTATCACCGTTAAACATCATGTTATTTTCTGCTGCCCAATCGAAAACTTTGTTAATATCTGTTTGTAGTTTATTAATGTCTTCAGCAGAGGTAATTTTCATGCTGATTTTTGTATCATCTGCAAACGATGACACGAAGCTGTGTCTTGTGTTTTTGTCTATGTCGGATATGAGAATAAGGAACAGCAGTGGTGCAAGGACTGTACCTTGAGGTATAGAGCTTTTAACTGCGCTCGGACTCGATTTTACTTGATTGACTGCTACTCTTTGTGTTCTGTTCGACAGGAAATTGAGTATCCAGCGTCCTACGCTGGAAATTGAGTATCCAGCGACTTCTTAGGTTCCTTTACAAAATAAACTTGTGGTTAATTATGTATTTACAGGATTTAGTGACCAGTATTGTGATAACAGCAGGATTGTGGGTGATAATAAGCACTGTGCGTAGTATTGTGGGAGGAGTAATTGTGGTGAGGGAGCGAGGGAGAGAATCGAGGTTGCCTCACTGTGTGGCAGCCACTCGTCTTGCTCATCATACTAGCTTAATGGTTCGCAATGGTGAACACATTTGTACATGGATATATACAATGTGTGTATATAGTGTAGTAACAGCAACAGGAGTATGTTGGGAGGAGCTATTTTGGTGAGGGAGGTGACATAATTGTAGCGTCATTTGCTGGCTGCTGTGTGATTTCTCATGCAGTGTATGGTTTCCACTGTAAAGTTTGGACACAGTACCGGCTTACTTGCATAGTTCTGGTGAATAAAACATGTAGATAGGTATACATAACATGTATAAATAGTGTAATACAAACAATAACAGTATGGTGGGAGGAGCAATGTTGGCGAGTAAGATGGAGGAGGAGTGAGGGTGAGGCAGCTGACACTTGCGGAGTTCTGAGTGTGTTCATAGTGAATGTATATAGTGTGTGATAGTGTGTAAATAGACTGTATATATATACGTAAATTAGCATGATACAATGGAAATATGTGCCGGATATGTATACACATGTGTCATGCACGTAAGACAGTGTCTTCGGATAGTACGGATGTTCTACTGCCATAATATAGTATGTGTTCATTATACAGGGGTACCTCGGTTTAAGAGTTTAATCCGTTCCTGGAGACAGTTCGTATTCCAAAAACTCGTAATCTGAAGCTAATTTCCCCATAAGAAATAATGGGAAATGAAGAATCCATTCCTGACTAACCAAAAACCTCACTTCAAACTAAATTTTATACCTAATTCATCTAAATAAACCTACAAAACTATGTTCAGGTTATTACTTACCCTTGCTGATGAATGCTGTAGGCGTATGGAAGATGGTGAGGAGGGGGGAGGAGGAGAGGTGTTATTGTTTGGAAGGGGAGTCCCCTTCTATTATAACATCAGGCAGTAAAGATTTTTCTGGTGTGCACTCTCTGGCACGTTTTGCCTGCATACCACTAGGTTCCTGGTTGTGGCTCACTGCTCGATTTTCTCACAACAAATCTGTCCATGGAAGATTGTTTTTCCCTTCTTCGCAAGATGTCTCTGTAGTGAGGCATCACGTTGTCGTTGAAAAGATTAATGCAACGCCCTACTACAGCTTTCTCTGGGTGAGTCTTTTCAGTAAAAGTTTGCATTTCTTCCCACATCTGACACCACTTCTTAATGTCTGCAGAAGGGACATTCTGTACTGCCTCATCCTCCTCCACTGGAGAAACATCCTCAGCTGGGTCTTCTTGCTGTTCCTTTTGAAGGGCTTGGAGTTCTTCGGTGCTCAGTTCTTCCACCAACTTCTCCACATCATCACCATCCAATTCCAAGCCATTTGCCGGCCCAGAGTAACAATTTCCTCATCATCAGGCACATCATTTACAGGCTCAAACCCCTCAAAGTCTAGTTCTGTCAGACATTCAGGCCACAATTTACTCCAGTCAGAGATCAGGGTTCTTTGAATCACTTCTTGCCAGGCTTTGCCAACGAGTTTTAAAACACTACAAATGTTAAAATGGTCTTTCCAGAACTCTCTGAGGGTGAGTTTTGTGGCTTCAGTCACTTCAAAACATTTCCGGAAAAGTGCCCTTTTATAAAGTTTCTTAAAATTGGCTATGATTTTCTGGTCCATAGGCTGAATTAGAGGAGTGGTGTTAGGAGGAAGGAACTTTACTGTGAGAAATTTACTGTATCTGTGCAACAATTCATCTTTCAAGCCTGGAGGATGAGCAGGAGCATTGTCGAGGAGAAGCAGGGCCTTGAGTGGCAAATGTTTCTCCTGCAGATATTTTTCTATTGCAGGGCACACCACTTCGTTCACCCACTCCGAAAAAAAATCCTAGTCACCCATGCCCTTTTATTAGCCTTCCACATCACACACATTTGGCTTTTCTGCACTTTATACTGTTTAAAAACCCTTGGATTTTCAGAATGATACACTAGCAAGGTTTAATTTTCAAATCGCCACTCGCATTTGAACACAGCACAAGTGTAAACCTATCTTTCATAGGCTTTTGTCCGGGCAATGATTTTTCTTCCATGGTAATGTATGTCCTCTTAGGCAATCTTTTCCAGAACAGTCCTGTTTCATCACAATTAAAAACTTGTTGCTGTAGGTATCCCTCAGCCTCTGCAAACTCTGTAAATTCTTCAATAAATCTTTCAGCCCATGGTTTGTCTGAGCTGGCAGCCTCCCAATGCCTCGCAACACTATGGATACCGCTTCTTTTTCTAAATTTTTCAAACTATTCCCTGCTTGCCTTAAAGTCTATCTTATTTGCACTCGTTCTAGGAGTTTTCTTTACAAGGTCTTCGTGCAATACCCTGGCTTTCTTACAAATAATGGCCTCTGAAACACTATGACCCGCTAACTCCTTATTGTGTATCCAATTAATAACAACTTTTCCACTTAAGTATTTGTGGTCTTTGTTTCGTGATTGTTCTTACGCCTTTTGCCACTTTAGTACTCTTAATGTCCTTTTTTTTGCTAAGTATAGTGCATATCGTTGATGTGGCTTTGTTGTACTGCCTACATAGTTCAACATCACGTGTACCATTTTCATGCTTCCAAATGATCTCTGTTTTTCCTCTATTGTCATCCTCACATGCACTTTCCTGCCTTGATCCTAACCACTGGGCTTTCTTGGAAGCTAATTTCCCCATAAGAAATAATGGGAAATTAATTAATAGCACATATATATAGCACATATATATATATATATATATATATATATATATATATATATATATATATATATATATATATATATATATATATATATATGTCGTACCTAGTAGCCAGAATGCACTTCTCAGCCTATTATGCAAGGCCCGATTTGCCTAATAGCCAAGTTTTCATGAATTAATTGTTTTTCGACTACCTAACCTACCTAACCTAACTTTTTCGACTACCTAACCTAACCTATAAAGATAGGTTAGGTTAGGTTAGGTTAGGTAGGGTTGGTTAGGTTCGTCATATATCTACGTTAATTTTTACTCCAATAAAAAAAATTGACCTAATACATAATGAAATGGGTAGCGTTATCATTTCATAAGAAAAAAATTAGAGAAAATATATTAATTCATGAAAACTTGGCTTATTAGGCAAATCGGGCCTTGCATAGTAGGCTGAGAAGTGCGTTCTGGCTACTAGGTACGACATATATATATATATATAGATTTATTATTAAATATGACTGAAAAAGTAAGATTAGTATTCTAACACGAATTTTATCAATATTTCTTATGTTTCTTTTCACTGTTGATGGTAATTGAAAAATCAGTTCTCCAAAATTCATTTTTATTTCTAGTCTGACGCGACACTTGAACGTGTTTCGTAATAACTTATTACATTTTCAAAGACTTTAGTATAAACACACACAACTATAACCTGTAAACACTAAACAGAGTTCTATGCTATCATTTAAACAGCTTTCATCTTATATACCCGCATTTGGGTGAGGTGATATGTTACAACAGTTTTGGATGAGGTGAACAAAACTTTCAACACAAGATAGAACACGAAACAATGGGTATAAATTGGGTAAATGAAAGGGAAGGATGGAAGTAACTGCAAAGGGCCTATTGGCCCATATTTCTTGATGCTTCTATATTGGTGTGGAGTCTTGAAGTGGGTAGAATATTGTTGTGCATTAATTGGCTGTTGATTGCTGGTACTCACCTAGTTGTACTCACCTAGTTGTGCTTGCGGGGGTTGAGCTCTGGCTCTTTGGTCCCGCCTCTCAACCGTCAATCAACAGGTGTACAGTTTCCTGAGCCTATTGGGCTCTATCATATCTACACTTGAAACTGTGTATGGAGTCAGCCTCCACCACATCGCTTCCTAATGCATTCCATTTGTCAACCACTCTGACACTAAAAAAGTTCTTTCTAATATCTCTGTGGCTCATTTGGGCACTCAGTTTCCACCTGTGTCCCCTAGTGCGTGTGCCCCTTGTGTTAAACAGCCTGTCTTTATCAACCCTGTCGATTCCCTGAGAATCTTGAATGTGGTGATCATGTCCCCCCTAACTCTTCTGTCTTCCAACGAAGTGAGGTTTAATTCCCTAGTCGCTCCTCGTAGCTCATACCTCTCAGCTCGGGTACTAGTCTGGTGGCAAACCTTTGAACCTTTTCCAGTTTAGTCTTATGCTTGACTAGATAGGGACTCCATGCTGGAGCCGCATACTCCAGGATTGGTCTGACATATGTGGTATATAATGTTCTGAAAGATTCCTTACACAAGTTTCTAAAGGCCGTTCTTATGTTAGCCAACCTGGCATATGCTGCTGATGTTATCCTCTTGATATGAGCTTCAGGGGACAGGTCTGGCGTGATATCAACCCCCAGGTCTTTCTCTCTCTCTGACTCTTGAAGTATTTCATCTCCCAAATGATACCTTGTATCTGGTCTCCTGCTTCCTACCCCTATCTTCATTACATTACATTTGCTTGGGTTAAACTCTAACAGCCATTTGTTCGACCATTCCTGCAGCTTGTCCAGGTCTTCTTGAAGTCTCAAGCTGTCCTCCTCTGTCTTAATCCTTCTCATAATTTTGGCGTCGTCAGCAAACATTGAGAGGAATGAGTCTATACCCTCTGGGAGATCATTTACGTATATCAGAAACAGGATAGGTCCAAGTACAGAGCCCTGTGGGACTCCACTGGTGACTTCACGCCAGTCTGAGGTCTCACCCCTCACTGTAACTCTCTGCTTCCTATTGCTTAGGTACTCCCTTATCCACTGGAGCGCCCTACCAGTTACTCCTGCCTGTTTCTCCAGCTTATGCATCAACCTTTTATGGGGTACTGTGTCAAAGGCTTTCCGACAGTCCAAAAAATGCAGTCCGCCCACCCTTCTCTTTCTTGCTTAATTTTGTCACCTGATCGTAGAATTCTATCAAGCCTGTAAGGCAAGATTTACCCTCCCTGAACCCATGTTGATGGGTTGTCACGAAGTCTCTTCTCTCCAGATGTGTTACTAGGTTTTTTCTCACAATCTTCTCCATCACCTTGCATGGTATACAAGTTAAGGACACTGGCCTGTAGTTCAGTGCCTCTTGTCTGTCACCCTTTTTGTATATTGGTACTACATTAGCAGTCTTCCATATTTCTGGTAGGTCCCCGTTTCCAGTGACTTACTATACACTATGGAGAGTGGTAAGCAAAGTGCTCCTGCACACTCTTTCAATACCCATGGCGAGATTCCATCCGGCCCAACAGCTTTTCTCACATCCAGCTCCAATAGGTGCTTTTTGACCTCATCTCTTGTAATTTCGAACCTATCCAAGGTCACCTGGTTTGCTGCCACCTCTCCCAGCGCCGTGATATCTCCCTGTTCTATTGTAAAGACCTCCTGGAACCTTTTGTTGAGTTCTTCACACACCTCTTTGTCATTCTCTGTGTACCTGTCCTCGCCCACCCTAAGTTTCATCACCTGTTCCTTCACTGTTGTCTTCCTCCTGATGTGACTGTGTAGTAGCTTTGGTTCAGTCTTGGCTTTATTAGCTATATCATTTTCATACCTTTTCTCAGCTGCTCTTCTCACACTGACATACTCGTTCCTGGTTCTCTGGTATCTCTCTCTACTTTCTGGTGTTCTGTTATTACGGAAGTTCCTCCATGCCCTTTTGTTCAGCTCCTTTGCTTTCATACATTCCCTATTAAACCACGGATTCTTCCTTTGCTTCTCTGTTTTTTCCTGTCAGGCTGGGACAAACCTGCTTACAGCCTCCTGACATTTTTGGGTGACATAGTCCATCATGTCTTGTACGGACTTGGTTCCGAGTTCTGTGTCCCAATGTATATCCCATAGGAATTTATTCATCTCCTCATAGTTTCCCATTCGGTACGCCAGCCCTTTGGTTCCCAATTCTTTTTTGGGGGTAATAATTCCTAGCTCAACCAGGTACTCAAAGCTCAATACACTATGATCACTCATTCCCAAGGAGGCTTCCAACTTAACTTCCCTTGTATCCGACTCATATAGGGTAAATATCAGATCAAGCAAGGCTGGTTCATCCCCTCCTCTCATTCTTGTCGGTACCTTGACGTGTTGACTTAGAAAGTTTCTTGTTGCCACATCCAGCAGCTTAGCTCTCCATGTATCTGGGCCTCCATGTGGGTCTCTGTTCCCCCAATCTATCTTCCCATGGTTGAAGTCTCCCATGATTAGAAGTCTGGATCCGTTCCTGCTAGCCACAGAAGCTGCTCTCTCTAATTGCCTGGTGTTACTTCTTGATGAATAGTGCCTCGCAGATGTCAAGCCGCCTGCTATCGCTGTATCTATCGATGATTTCTGTGTTGTTTGTTAAGATTTCTCTGGTGATGGTCTGTTTGTGGGAAGAGATTATATGTTTCTTAATGGAGTCCTGTTGCTTATGCATCGTTAATTGCCTGGAAAGAGATGTTGTTGTCTTGCCTATATACTGAGTTGTTGACCAGACCACACACTAGAAGGTGAAGGGACGACGATGTTTCGGTCCGTCCAGGACCATTCTCAAGTCGATTGACTTGAGAATCAATCGACTTGAGAATGGTCCTGGACGGACTGAAACATCGTCGTCCCTCCACCTTCTAGTGTGTGGTCTGGTTAACATACTTTAGCCGCGTTATTGTGACTCATCGCCTGTATATACTGAGTTCTTTGAGGCTTACAGTCCCCAAGTGGGCATTTGAAGGCATAGACGATGTTGGTCTCTTTTAAAGCGTTCTGCTTTGTGTCTGGAGAGTTTCTCATGAGTAGGTTGGCCGTTTTTTTGGTTTTATAGTAAATCGTCAATTGTATCTTCTGATTTTTGTCTCTAGGGATAATGTTCCTATCAACAATATCTTACAGGACCCTTTCCTTCGTTTTATGAGCTGTGGAAAAGAAGTTCCTGTAAAATAGTCTAATAGGGGGTAAAGGTGTTGTGTTAGTTGTCTCTTCAGAGGTTGCTTGGTGTTTCACCTTCCTTCTCATGATGTCTTCAACGAAACCATTGGAGAAGCCGTTGTTGACTAGGACCTGCCATACCCTACAGAGTTCTTCATCGACTTGCTTCCATCCTGAACTGTGGCTGAGAGCACGATCGACATAAGCTTTAACAACACTCCTCTTGTACCTGTCTGGGCAGTCACTGTTGGCATTGAGGCACATTCCTATGTTTGTTTCCTTAGTGTAGACTGCAGTGTGGAAACCTCCGCTCCTTTCCATGGCTGTTACATTTAGAAAGGGCAGCTTCCCATCCTTCTCCATCTCGTAAGTGAAACGCAACACAGAATTCCGCTCAAATGCCTCTTTCAGCTCCTGCAGATGTCTGGCATCAGGTACCTGTGTAAAAGTGTCGTCAACATACCTGCAGTATATGGCTGGTTTCAAGTTCATGTCGACTAAGACCTTCTGTTCGATGGTACCCATGTAGAAGTTTGCAAGCAGGACACCTAGGGGAGAACCCATGGCGACCCCATCTACTTGCTTATACATGTGCCCATCCAGGCTCAAGAAGGGTGCCTCTTTAGTACAAGCTGGGAGTAGTTTCTTTAGAATGTTTTCTGGTATGTCAAGAGGAGTACAGGCCGGATCACGATACACTCTGTCCGCTATCATCCCGATTGTTTCATCCACAGGTACGTTGGTAAACAGTGATTCTATGTCCAACGAGGCTCTTATCCCTGCGGCCTGTGTTCCCCGCAGAAAGTCAACAAATCTCTTTGGAGACTTCAGGCTGAAGGCGCAAGGGACATAAGGGGTCAGCAAGCCATTGAGTCGCTTTGCCAGTCTGTACGTGGGTGTGGGTATCTGACTGATGATTGGCCGAAGTGGGTTTCTAGGTTTGTGTGTCTTGACATTTCCATACACATACCCAGGTTTGTATTCCCCCAATAATCTTTGGCAGGTGGAGTCCGGATTTCTTGGCGTTCATAGTTTCGATCAATCTGTTAACCTTTGCTTTCAATTCGGCTGTAGTGTCCTTTAGTAGCTTGTACTAAAGAGGCACCGTTCTTGAGCCTGGATGGGCACATGTATAAGCAAGTAGATGGGGTCGCCATGGGTTCTCCCCTAGGTGTCCTGTTTGCAAGCTTCTACATGGGTACCATCGACCAGAAGGTCTTAGTCGACATGAACTTGAAACCGGCCATATACTGCAGATATGTTGACGACATTTGTACACAGGTACAGTACAACCTTGATTCAACGTACCCCGATTCAACGAATCTCCGGCTAGTTCGCACACTTTTCAGGCCGGAATTACTCACCCAGTTCGACGAACAATGGTTCGCCGAAGCGGGGGATGTTCGGATTTGCTTACGAGGTCGAGACAGAGTTCACAGATTGGTGGAAAAGTTTCACATTCTATCACAGATTACAATTATTAATTCCTTCATATGACAAGTTCGATCACACAAGTGGACCACATGAGTGGACCGCACATGTGGTCCACAAGTGGTCCACAAGCTTACGATATTGGGACAGAGTTCACAGTGGTAGAAAACTTTACCATCCCATCACAGATTACAATTAATAATTCCTTCATATGACAAGTTAGATCACACAAATGGATCACACAAATGGACTACACAAGTGGACCACACAAGTGGACCACACAAGTGGACCACACAAGTGGTCCACAAGCTTACGATGTTGGGACAGAGTTCACAGAGTGGTGGAAAACTGTCTCATTCTATCACAGATTACAATTAATAATTCCTTCATAAGACAAGTTGGATCACACAAGTGGACCATACAACAAGTGAATCATATGAACCAAACACCAGCCAGAATGGTCCACAAGAAGTGACGCATATTAACCAAACACCAGCCAGAGTGGTCCACAGAAGTGAACGACTGAGTTTCAATGATTTTCGTTCACCGATTTGTGGCACACGTATCTTTGTAAATTAATTTAAAGGCTGAAGCGTGAATAGCTAGCTAATATGTTGAAATCTTCTTATACATTTTCTGTGATGAAACAAGACGAGTGAGGGTGGACAGATAAGGGAATACTGTACAGTGCAACCTCGATTCAACGAATCTCCGGCTAGTTCGCACACTTTTCAGGCCGGATTTACTCACCCTGTTCGACGAACAATGGTTCGCCGAAGCGGGGGATGTTCGGATTTGCTTACGACGTCGAGACAGAGTTCACAGACTGGTGGAAAAGTTTCACATTCTATCACAGATTACAATTATTAATTCCTTCATATGACAAGTTCGATCACACAAGTGGACCACACAAGTGGACCGCACATGTGGTCCACAAGTGGTCCACAATCTTACGATGTTGGGACAGAGTTCACAGTGGTAGAAAACTTTACCATCCCATCACAGATTACAATTAATAATTCCTTCATATGACAAGTTAGATCACACAAATGGATCACACAAATGGACCACACAAGTGGACCACACAAGTGGACCACACAAGTGGACCACAAGTGGTCCACAAGCTTACGATGTTGGGACAGAGTTCACAGTGGTGGAAAACTGTCTCATTCTATCACAGATTACAATTAATAATTCCTTCATAAGACAAGTTGGATCACACAAGTGGACCACACAACAAGTGAATCATATGAACCAAACACCAGCCAGAATGGTCCACAAGAAGTGACGCATATTAACCAAACACCAGCTAGAGTGGTCCACAGAAGTGAACGACTGAGTTTCAATGATTTTCGTTCACCGATTTGTGGCACACGTATCTTTGTAAATTAATTTAAAGGCTGAAGCGTGAATAGCTAGCTAATATGTTGAAATCTTCTTATACATTTTCTGTGATGAAACAAGACGAGTGAGGGTAGACAGATAAGGGAATACTGTGCAGTAAACTTCACTTTACAGTGAGGTTTCACTCACTTTCGTCTGTGTTGTCATAGTTCAGTGACCCATGACTTTGAACGTTTCACATTAATAAATAATTTCTAAAACTGGTGTTTAAATAACTCTCTATTATCCTAATTAAACTAAACTAAATAAGACCAAAAATATGCTGTAATAAGGTAGATATCTCCTATTTGAGAAATTGTTCACGTTATTTGCAGCACAACTCCAGCACGAGTAGACGGGTCTAATCCCTGTCCATACACCATGCTTGTTGTGTTGTGTTCGATTTCGTCGCCACAGTTCAGCGATCTACGGCTTCGAAAAAATAAAATTAATAAATTAGTTCCAAAGTATTTTTTATAGCTCTTATTACCGTAATAATGTTGCTAAACTAAATATGTAACCCAAAAATATATATTTGATGTAAATTGAATATTTGAGAGAAACATATGCTACTGGAAATCGAACACAACACCAGGCGGTGTTTTGTTCGATTTCGTCGCCACAGTTCAGTGACCTATGGCTTCGAAATAATGAAATAAATAAATCAGTTTCAAAATAAGTATTTTTTATAGCTCTTATTATCGTAATAATGTTGCTAAACTAAATACATAACACAAAAATATATAATTTGATGTAAATGAATATTTAAGAGAAATTTATGTTACTGGATCAGGCTTAAACACCAGCCAACTGAAGGGTGTGCGTATAGACTTAGTCTGCGTTCGTACAGTATGCACCCAGTGCCCTTAGCTTTGTCTGCGATTGACGTACAGTATTTATCCGCCGGTGGAAGAATAATTGTGGAATTGACCATTTTTTACTACAGCTCTTTGGTTATAAAACAAAATGTCTCAGGGGCTTACTAATAGTGCCTTATTAATGCCAAAAACGAAGCAATATTTTGCAACAACTAGTAGCAGAAAATCAACCAGCACGAGAACAGCCGTACCCAGCACGAGAACAGCCGTACCCAGCACGAGAACAGCCGTACCCAGCACGAGAACAGCCGTACCCAGCACGATAACAGCGTACCAAGCACGAGAACAGCCGTACCCAGCACGAGAACAGCCGTACCCAGCACGAGAACAGCCATACCCAGCACGAGCACAGTTGTACCCAGCACTGGTACAACAGCCGTACCCAGCACAAGCACAGTTGTACTCAGCACTGGTACAACAGCATCCAGCACCAGCTCAGAAGCGGCTGAACTCACAGCAGCAGAGAGCACCAGCAAAGCTGATGCAAACATCTAAAAACATCGTGTGCAACATGAACAGTTAGAACAAGTGTTAAATTTAAGTGTGTACTCAGTGTTAAAATTAAAGTTGCAGTAATTTTTGTGTACAATAGTTTTCATAAACTGTATTGTAGTACTCAACATACAGCAGAACTACTTTTAATCAACACAGTGCTAACGGCATAATGCACTGCAGTACGTATTTACTGTAGAGCATTCACAACTTCACAAAACTTCAAGATGGATATATAACTTCAAAAATAAGGTAAATTTATGAATTACAGTATTTCTTAGTAGAGAAGTAATATATAGGTAGAGTATGTAATATGATAATGCATTTTTATTGTGTACAAGAAAAAAAAAGACTGACACAAACGCCTCCTGAAGGTCACCTCTTGCAACGAATCCAACGCTCCAACGAACTGGGGTTGGTCCCATATAGTATGTTGAATCGAGGTTGTACTGTACAGTAA
>WNGS01164126.1:2767-20490 GCA_020271785.1 Procambarus virginalis
CACACTATACCCATCCTGCTGGTGGTAGTGGAAGGTTACAGAGGCACAATATACCCATCCTGCTGGTGGTAGTGGAAGGGTTACAGAGGCACACTATACCCATCCTGCTGGTGGTAGTGGAAGGGTTACAGGGGGCACACTATACCATCCTGCTGGTGGTAGTGGAAGGGTTACAGGGGGCGCACACTATACCATCCTGCTGGGTGGTAGTGGATGGGTTACAGGGGGGCACACTATACCCATCCTGCTGGTGGTAGTGGAAGGGTTACAGGGGCACACTATACCATCGTGCAGGTTGTAGTGGAAGGGTTACAAACTAGTAAACATCTGAAGAGAAGAGACTTCGTGACAACCCATCAACATGGGTTCAGGGAGGGTAAATCTTGACTACAGGCTTGATAGAATTCTACGATCAGGTGACAAAGATTAAGCAAGAAAGAGAAGGATGGGCGCGACCGCATATTTTTGGACTGTCGGAAAGCCTTTGGCACAGTACCCCATAAAAGGTTGATGCATTAGCTGGAGAAACAGGCAGGAGTAACTGGTAGGGCTCTCCAGTGGATAAAGGAGTACCTAAGCAATAGGAAGCAGAGAGTTACAGTGAGGGGTGAGACCTCAGATTGGCGTGAAGTCACCAGTGGAGTCCCACAGGGCTCTGTACTCGGACCTATCCTCTTTCTGATATACGTAAATGATCTCCCAGAGGGTATAGACTCGTTCCTCTCAATGTTTGCTGACGACGCCAAAATTATGAGAAGGATTAAGACAGAGGAGGACAGCTTGAGGCTTCAAGAAGACCTAGACAAGCTGCAGGAATGGTCGAACAAATGGTTGTTAGAGTTTGACCCAAGCAAATGTAATGTAATGAAGATAGGGGTAGGAAGCAGGAGACGAGATACAAGGTATCATTTGGGAGACGAAATACTTCAGGAGTCAGAGAGAGAGAAAGACTTGGGGGTTGATATCACCCCAGACCTGTCCCCTGAAGCTCATATCAAGAGGATAACATCAGCAGCATATGCTAGGTTGGCTAACATAAGAACGGCATTTAGAAACTTTTGTAAGGAATCTTTCAGAACATTATATACCACACATGTCAGACCAATCCTGGAGTATACGGCTCCAGCATGGAGTCCATATCTGGTCAAGCATAAGACTAAACTGTAAAAGGTTCAAAGGTTTGCCACCAGACTAGTACCCGAGCTGAGAGGTATGAGCTACGAGGAGAGACTACGGGAATTAAACCTTACTTCGTTGCACTACTTACTTCCAGTAAGTAGTGTAATAATGGCGCCTCTGCTTCTGTTCCACAGATATGACACTCTTTACTTATTGGGTTTACTACCTCCCAGCAGCACTTGTAACCAAGTCTGAGTCTGTGTATGGCTATCTTCTTGAGGTTATCTTGAGATGATTTCGGGGGTTTTAGTGTCCCCGCGGCCCGGTCCTCGACCAGGCCTCCACCCCCAGGAAGCAGCCCGTGACAGCTGACTAACACCCAGGTACCTATTTTACTGCTAGGTAACAGGGGCATAGGGTGAAAGAAACTCTGCCCATTGTTTCTTGCCTGCGCCTGGGATCGAACCCAGGAACACAGGATCACAAGTCCAGCGTGCTGTCCACTCCTGGCTGCTGGCCTTCCATATTTGTTTTTTGACATTTCTAACCAGTTGGACGAATTCTTGTTCTAAACATTTTTTTCTGGACCACTTTTTCTTAGTGGCTGGTCCACTAAGTGTTACTTGTTTCTGTTTTACTTTGGTAGAGTATGAGTATTTATGACTCGAAGGTTTGCTTCAGTAAGATTATGCTCCATGTGTTTAACAACTTCTTCTGCTCTGTTGAATCAAAGTTGAAATCTTAATGAGTTTGTAACTGTGCACTGTGTTAGATAATGTTCCATTGGTCAGTTGGGCATTTTTCTACAGTACTGACATTTCCTCTCATCTTCTGGAACCTGTAAGCCTATTTCCCATGCACATGAGTATCCAAGCCTGATGCGATGTAAATGTACTTTTGTTGTTCTACTGCTCCCTTTCATCAAACTAAGGGGTTCGTAGTTGGTTGAATTCTTGTACCAACCAGCAAATCCTGATGTTGCAACTGCTGTGTTGTTGTCACTACATCTTCTGCATTGATCTAGTTTTAATTACTTTCATAATATGTTAACATTTATTCTACATTTGTTCTCTTAGTTGCAAGTTTTGCAGCTTTGTCTGCAATGCCATTTCCTAATATTCTCGCATGACTTAGCACCCAGTTGATAAGTACCCGTCGGCTATGTCGTCTGAGTCTGTCGTTTGAGCATTAATTATATGACATTTGTGATCAGATGGATGTTGTCATGTATGTGTTCTTGTTCAATGTTCCAATGGCATTCTCGAATCTGTATGTATGATGTTCAGCTGTTGATGTTTAACAGTTCAGAACATGCCGGTGTTCAACAAAAACATGTTCCAAAGCCTTTTGAATAGCTAGCATCTCTGTAAAGTTGGGCACCCGTTTGAGAGTCTCCAACTATTTACAGAATTTCCTGTCTTAGCTGTTGCTCCGGTTTCTTGTCCCTGCCTTCTACTGGTCCATCTGTAAAGTATGTGAAGCTGTCAGATGCCAAGTTTGCTAATATATACATCTGTGCAATATTACGTAGCAGATGAGGATTAGTCTGGTTCTTTTTTTCTCCAAAAGCCATAATCTTAAAGTCTATTGGTAGCGATTCCCAAGGGGCTTGCATAACGAAGTCTGCATGTATTTCGTCGACACCCCTCTCAGTGACTGTATTTGTTATATCGAATGTATTGATGGTGTTTATCGCACAATGGCTAGATATTGGAGGCTCTTCTGTCCCGAGTGAGTGCTCCAGTAATTATATCTTTTAGTTAACTGATTCTAAGTTTAGTCAATATCTTGGTCAGCATGCATGCAGCAATCCCTTTTACAATTATTAAAATCTATGTTAGTATGGTTTCTAGTCTTAGGTTCAATATTTTAGTCCATCTGGGAGCTCCTGTTATGACTCGCATTGTATCATTTTGAATAACCTCAACATTTGCCCACTGGCCAGGAGAAAGAGTGAGTAAGGCAGGCGCTGCATAATCAACTAGGGAACGAACGGCGTGTATGTAAAACATTCTTAACACTTTTTGCCACGCTCCTAGACTGGTCCCTGTGATTGCTCTCATTATATTCAGTCTTTATCTTGCTTTCTCCTTCAGTTATTGAATTTGCTTGTTGAATGTCATTTTAGAATCTATCAACACTCCGAGATATTGATATTATGTAACCCACTAAAGGTTAATGTCTTGAATGCGTAGGTGCCTGTCTGGAGTGTTGCCGCCTAGTCTCATTGCCTTAGACTTGTGTGCAGATATTTTAGCCCTAAAATGTTGCATTCAGATGTTACATTATCTAATGCACCTTGTGCTTTATTTAGAAGTGAAGGACCCGTAATGACTAATGCTATATCATCAGCATAGCTTTGCAATTTAACCCCGTCTGCAAATGTCATGGTAACGAGGTTTTCCATAAGGATGTTAAAAAGACTAGGACTGAGGACTCACATTCTCAGTGCAAGTGGTAGTCCGACACTTGTCCTTGTAGCTTTACTCAGGCATACGTGTGATTAAGGTAATCTTGAATCCATGCTAGCATAGTCCTCTTTTACACCTTTTTTAACTAAGGTGTGTAAAATTGCTTGTGGGCTTGCAAGTTCGAATGCTTTTTCTAAATGAAGGAAGATCACTATAGCCGGACTTGAGTTAACTGTTGTTTGTAATGTTGCTATGCGTTGGCAGTACCTAGTTCTCTCGTGAAGCCAAATATGTGCTTATGCAGGTCTCCAGTCATCCACAGTAGCCTATTTAACACCATCCGTTCTGCAGTTTTACTAATGCATGATGTTAATGAAATGGGTGTGAAATTGCCAGGTTCTTTCGCCTTAGGAATCGGAATGATGTCTGCTTTCTTCCAAGAGATCGGTAGTTTGCCTTGCTGCCAAGATGCATTGATAACGTCCAATATCCCTTGTTCTCCAACAGACCCTGCTTGTGCGATCAATGAATGTGTAATGTTATCAGCACCTGGTGCAGTGTCCTTACCATCTTTTTGGGCTCCGATTAGTTCTTGTTTGGTGAAGGGACAGTCACATTCGTCATTCGAAGTTATGGTCTCATGAATGGGTATCAACCTCTCTTGTTTTAATTTATCTTGCTGCTTTCCTGCAATGGTCAGTAGCCTTCTGACGATTGCAGGAAGCTGATATAAAGATGCTCTTTCTGCAAATTGGAGAGCAAGTCTCTTAACCTCCTACAATGGTTGAATACATGCCTGTGGTTGGGTTGGTCGACCTGGTATGGTTTTAATCTGACCCCATATCTTGCCAAGACTACTATGTTCATTTAGAGTTTGACACCACTCAAACAATCTTGCCTCCTTTGCCTTTCTAGAAACTCGGTTTGCTTCAGATATCGCTGCTCTTAGCAGAGTTCTTCCTTCTGGTGTGGGGTTTCTCTTTAGATGTTTTCTGAAGATGTTGACTCTATGGTTTTGTTCTTTAACGTCATTACTATAGAACCAATAGTTCTTTCGTTTTGTGTTTCCTGGAATAATAATTGGAATAGCTTTGTTTGCAGCAGCTGCAAAGGTTTCCTGGAGATTGGTCTCGTGTATGTTCAAATCCTCAGGTAGCGTGTATGTTGCATATAATTTTTTCAAGTTCTTCTTGATATATATTTCATTTGGGCTTTTTTAAATTCCACCTAGGTTGTACAGGTGGTGTAGGAGGTCGTTCTATGTTTAGTGTTGTGACAGTAGCATAGTGGTCACTGGTGATCACCGGGTCTACCTCCCACTTCGCCTGATGCTTGAGTGCTGTTGAAATTGATGCAAGATCAAGAAAACCCTTTTGAATGTGAGTAGGTTTTCCAGTGTTGAGAAGTGTAATTTCAGGTACTTCTCGCAAAGCTGCAGCTAAATGATGCCCATCTGCATTGGCTGGCCCAGTCGCACCTAACCCTTGATGATGAGCATTAAAATCCCCAGCAATAATTACATTTTCACCACCAAGATAATGTTATTAAAACAAGGCTAAAACCAGTAAGCTAAAACAGAAGCGAAAAAGAAACAGGGAAAATGGAGGAAACCCAACCTCCATTTAAAACTTTGACCCAAATATGACAGTAACAAGGTTATCGCTAATAACCAAACTCAATTACAGGCCCCATGTTACATGGCCATTTCGTTCTGAGTCAACCTGTCCTCATACAAATCGCGATTGAATTTGGCCGTTTGCATGTATGGCCGAAAATGGACGTAACTTGAAAATGAAAAAAAATGAAAATAAATTTTGGATTGTTTTTTTCAAAACAGTAAGTTAAGGGTCCTCTGATAGCTTCGGAAATTCTCCTAAAGTTTCAAAACGTCATGAAAAACGTTAAGTGAAAGTTTCCTCTCCTAACCTTACCGAGAGGACTCAAGCCAGAGGACTCAAACAAAACGTAGATACATCACTTTCGTGAACCGATTTCATTTCCAGTTACATCCATTTATGGCTATAGCGCGCATACGAGCAAAAAGCGACATTATTTTTAAGAGGACGGGTTGTCTGAGTAGCTAAATCTAAAATAACAACAACAATTACATTTTCGTGTGCCGCCAAGGCAAGCACTGCCTCTGCTTTTAGTTTACGTTTAGGGGGCTTGAAGACGTTGTATATGAGAAGCTCAATATTAGCCCTTTTCAGTGTTACTGTTAATACCTCTACTCCTTCCTGGGTCTATTTTCTTGTTGGGTGTGGTGTTTCTGATTAGAATCATTTATCTTCCCCCTCTTTGTCTCCCCTGGTCATTCTCTATAATATAGTGCTGATATCCAGTTAATCTGAAGGACTACATGGCTGGGAAAAGAGTTTCTCCCAAAACTCTTACTGTGATTCTACTGAGACAGTCACAGTAAGAGGGTGTGTTAGCTGGAGCTCCGATTGTACTAATATTATTATAGCAACAATGGAAAGTGTAGTGAAGAAACTGATGAATCTCGTTGGAGCTCTGAGGACAGAGTTGGATTCCCTACGGGAGAAAGTAAGAAAGCTGAAACATCAGGAAGAAACAAAGGAGGCGACCGGTATTAAAAAGACCTCGTCTTGGCAAGTTGTAAGGGACAGGGGCTTAAGAAGATTTCGTCAAAGCCGCCTACTGATATCCTAAGGACTTCTAACACATTTGTCGTGTTGGAGGACGAGTGCTGTTGTGAGCCTGCAGTTCAACGAGGAGGCAAAGGCAAAGCAACGAGGAGCAACGAAGCGCAGGTCCCTCAAAGTGCTGAAAAGAAAAAAGAAGGAACTAAGCGAATTTTAGTTGTGGGAGATTCCCAGGTGAGGTATTTGGACAGAACGTTTTGTGCCAGAGATAGGGAGAACAGGTAAAGAGTTTGCTATCCGGGAGCTAGAATTGGTGATATTGTTGGCAACATGAATGATATTATGACTGGAAATGGAAATAAACCAATTATTTGTATTAGTGCAGGAGGAAATAATGTTGGACGAGTTAGAAATGAGGAACTAATACTGAGATTTAAGACAACCATAAAATTAGTTAGGAGCAAGGGAGGAATCCCGATCATATGTGGCATTCTTCCAAGAAAGGAAGATGGAAATGAATGGCTGTCGAGCGCACTTGGTGTCAATTGCCGGGTGGAAAGATATTGCAATATCTTTCATAGACAACTGGTAACACTTCTATGGAAGAAGTGAAATGTATGCTCGGGATGGGGTGCATCTATCGACGGCTGGGGTTGTTATTGTCGCGAACTCGTTGGAACCAGTGGTTGGAGGCGTTTGTTTGGGTTTGGGTTTAAACTGTTAGTAGATAGTGATATGGGAACTGATATGGAAGAAGGAGGTAATAAAAGTATGTGTTTGTGAGGGAAACAAATTGGCAAAATGATTAGGGAAAAGAAGGGCCTCAAAATAACAATACAATTAGGGTATATTATAACAGTTGTTGAGGTGACTTGAGATTATACTTGACTTACGAGACATTCACAGGGAGGTAAGGTAAGGACAAACAAACCTCCACATAGTTTCTAGAGTTGGAAGGTATTCCCTTTTTACCAGATTCAAATCCGTCCATTCAACGGAAAATTGGGGATAGACGAGTATAAAAGCTTGTTACGAGAGAGGGAGAGGTTCCCCTTGCAGGCGAAGAGTCACAATAACGTGGCTGAAGTATGTTGACCAGACCACACACTAGAAGTTGAAGGGACGACGACGTTTCGGTCCGTCCTGGACCATTCTCAAGTCGCAAGTCGAAACGTCGTCGTCCCTTCAACTTCTAGTGTGTGGTCTGGTCAACAGAGGTTCCCCTCTTGGGTGGCTTAATCTTTATCAATCAATCGATGGAGAGTTCACAGCACCGCTCCTGTGCCAGGTAAGTCCACTACGGGCTCACCATAGCCCGTGCTACTTGGAACTTGTTCCAAGTAGCTGAATCTATAACAACAAGAGGGAGAGGATAGTGTGTGCTGTGTCTCAGTCCAGACAAGAGTCTGTGGTGTTGTGTTGGGCATCACAGGGGGAGGGAGATGGACGATCTGGTATATGCAAGGAAACTTTATCATTGCTGTCTCTTGAGTGAGTACTGATCCCTTATGTTCCAATATATCAAGTGTTGGTAATTACATCCCTTAATAGAGAAGATAGAGTAGGGCTTTAAGTAGTTATCTTAAATTAAATAAATATATTACTAAATTGTCCATCTGGGTATCCATTCGTCCTGTGTATTCATTCACAGAGAGCGGCCAGAGAAGAGTGGCCACCGACCGTGTGCTCACCTCCCCCCCCCCCCTTTGTGTGCTACCTTTAACCCTCCCGTGGCTGGTACCCTTCGACCCCGGTCACTGTTAAATACTTATAATCATCAAAGTCGAAGGTGGAGGCGGCAGTAACTATCTTTAAGTTAGTCAATTATCAACAACTTGCTTAGCGGCTGATACACCGGAGATACGTTTAACTACGTTATAATATTACACTAACAGTAGAAGTTTAAGAAACAAATAAACGATTTAAATGCTCTTGTCAGCACAGAAAAAATAGATATTATTGCACTTACCGAAACGTGGAGGAATGTAGAAAATAGAGAAGTATTAGCTGAATATAGAATAAATGGATTTAAACTATTTCGCACAGATAGATATTAGATGAGGAGGGGAAGTAGTACATAAGAACATAAGAACATAAGAACAAAGGCAACTGCAGAAGACCTATTGGCCCATACGAGGCAGCTCCTATTTATAACCACCCAATCCCACTCATATACATGTCCAACCCATGCTTGAAACAATCGAGGGACCCCACCTCCACAATGTTATGCGGCAATTGGTTCCACAAATCAACAACCCTGTTACTGAACCAGTATTTACCAAGTCTTTCCTAAATCTAAACTTATCCAATTTATACCCATTGTTTCGCGTCCTGTCCTGTGTTGATACTTTTAATACCCTATTAATATCCCCTTTGTTATGTCCATTCATCCACTTGTAAACCTCTATCATGTCACCCCTAACTCTTCGCCTTTCCAGTGAATGCATTTTAGCTTTGTTAATCTTTCTTCATATGAAAGATTTCTAATTTGGGGAATTAACTTAGTCATCCTACGCTGGACACGTTCAAGTGAATTTATATCCATTCTATAATATGGCGACCAAAACTGAACTGCATAATCTAAATGGGGCCTAACGAGAGCAAGATATAGCTTGAGAACCACACCAGGTGTCTTGTTACTAACGCTGCGATTAATAAATCCGAGTGTCCGATTTGCCTTATTACGAACATTCATGCATTGATCCTTTTGTTTTAAATTCTTACTAATTATAACTCCCAGATCCCTTTCGCAATCCGACTTCGCAATCTCAACACCATCTAGCTCGTATCTTGTAACTCTATCATCATTACCTAGCCTCAGAACTTTACATTTATCAGCATTAAACTGCATCTGCCAGTCCTTTGACCATTTCAAAACCCTATCTAGATCAACTTGAAGTGATAGTGAGTCCTCCTCCGAATTAATTTCCCTACCGATTTTCGTATCATCGGCAAATTTGCAAATGTTGCTACTCAAACCTGAATCTAAATCATTTATATATATTATAAACAACAGAGGTCCCAGGACAGAGCCTTGAGGCACTCCACTTACAACATTTTCCCACTCTGACTTGACTCCATTTATACTAACTCTCTGTTTCCTTTGGTATAGCCATGCCCTAATCCAGCTTAATATAGCACCACCAATACCATGAGCCTCTATCTTTTTAATCAGTCTTTCATGTGGCACTGTATCAAAAGCTTTGCTAAAGTCAAGGTACACAACATCACAATCCTTACCACTATCAACTGCCTCAACTATGCTAGAATAAAAAGATAACAAATTTGTTAAACATGAACGGCCATTTATAAAACCATGTTGCGACTCAATTATTAATTTATGTTTTTCAAGATGAAGACGAATTTTATTTGCTATTATAGATTCGAGTAACTTTCCCACAATAGACGTTAGGCTAATTGGTCGATAGTTAGACGCAAGTGATCTATCTCCTTTCTTAAAAACTGGTATCACATTAGCAACTTTCCAAAACTCTGGCACTCTGCCTGACTCTATTGATTTATTAAATATGATTGACAGTGGGTCACAAAGCTCCTTTTGCATTCTTCAAGCACCCTGGCAAACACTTCATCCGGCCCTGGGGATTTGTTTGGTTTGAGTTTTTCTATTTGTTTAAGAACATCCTCCCTGGTAACTGCTAAACTCGTCAACCTGTCCTCGTCCCTACCCACATAGACTTGTTCGGTTGAAGGCATATTGTTAAGTTCCTCTTTAGTAAATACAGATACAAAATATTTATTAAAAATACTACTCATCTCTTCATCACTATCTGTTATTTGACCTGTCTCAGTTTTTAATGGGCCTATCCTTTCCCTAGTCTTAGTTCGATATAACTGAAAAAACCCTTTAGGATTTGTCTTTGCTTGCCCTGCTATACGAACTTCATAGTTTCTTTTTGCTTTCCTTATCTTTCCTTATCCCCATTTTTAATCCTTTTGTACCAAGCTCTCTTTTTACTATAAGGTTTTTCAAATTCTTTGTTATCCACTTTGGGTCATTAGTATTCGATCTATTCAATTTGTGTGNAAAAAAAAAAAAAAAAAAAAAAAAAAAAAAAAAAAAAACTGGATGTGTATATGGTCATCTACCACCCACAGGATGAGTATGGCGTCCACTACCGCCTGCAGGATTGATATGGGGTCCACTACTACCCACAGAATGGGTTTGGGGACCACTATCATCTACAGGAAGAGTATGGAGTCCACTACTGCCCACTGGATGGGTATATATGTTCCACTTACGTCCAGAGAATGTGTGTGGCGTCCACAGTACAGCCCAAAGGATGTGTGGCGTCTACTATACCGTCCAAAGGATGTGTGTGGCGTCCACTATACCGCCTACAGGATGGGTATGGGGTGCACAATCACCTACAGGATGAAAATTGTGTGTACTACCGCCCACAGGATGAGTATGGCCTCCATTGCCGCCCACAGCATGAGAATAGGGTCCAGTACCGTCCAGGAAAGGGGTATATGCTTAACTACCGCCGACAGGATGAATATATCGTCTACTACCGCCCACAGAATAGGTATGAGGTTAACTGCCACCCATAGGACGCGTATGGAGTCCACTACCGCCCTCAGGGTGGGTAGTGGGTCCATTAATTACCTCCCACATGATGGATATGGCGCCCACTGCCGCCCACATGATAAGTATTGTGTCCACTACCACCCAAAGGATGGGTATAGCCTTCACTGTCACATAAGGATGAGTATAGGGGTCCAGTCCCGCCCACGCAATGGGCATGGGTCTATTACCGACCACAATATGCCTATTGACGTCATGTACCGCCTACAGGATAGGCATGGCGTCCACTACCGCCCATACGATGGGTTTGGGGACCACTATCATTCACGGGATGGTCTACTACCGCCGACAGGATGGCTTTGGGGACCACTATCATCCACAGAATGGGTATGGGGACCACTATCATCCAGAGGATGGGTATGGGGGTCCACTATCATCCAGAGGATGGGTATGGGGGTCCACTATATACCGCCATAGGATGGGTATGGAGGTCGTGTCCCTCCACAGGATAGGTATATGCGCCACTACTGCCCACAAAATGAGTATGGGTAAACTACCGCCTTCAGCATGGGTATTGGAGTATTCGACACCCACTCTTTAATTGATTAAAGTCATAGCCTCAAATATCAACATTTGGGGGGGGGGGTATTTCTAAAAGTTCATATATATCTAGGAACCAGTGTTGCTCGTCACTAGTTCATTAAAGGGTTAGTAATAAGAATATTATATGATGGTTAAGCAAGAAATCCTTCTCATTTAAAGTTCATGAGGCTATCAAATTATGCTAGATTTCTTAAATCATATAATTGAAATATTCTTGACTAATGATTAATTATCAACGTCACTTAATGAAATAAGATATAAATTGAAACTGATTCAGCGGCTTAGCTGTGATAGTGAACGAAGATGTAGAATCGAGATGGCGTCATCTGGTACTTGCTGTAACACGTGTGCCCGAGCGTGGCGTGGGAAATTGAGAAGACCACGGCCGCTTCAACACAAGCTGAAATTCCAACTAAATGTGCAAATTGTATTTACCAGGTAAATTGTGTCATCACTGTTCATTAGGAGGGACAAAGCAAATTCCTTACGGACGTACTAGTTGTTTGGGGAGGTCTAGCAGCATAACGATGGATACAGTGTCAGAAATTTAAGGAGCTCAATTAACCTGAACACTTAATCTCATTATAAGAACACTTAACCTGTTGGCTATCCACCGATGCAATCCGCAGATCGCTATTAGGCCGATTAATAGCAAGGGCCTGGTGTTGTGGTTGGTAATTCGCCTCTCCCCAGACGCTCGTGCCGCAATTCTGGTGGCGTCTCTAGCAATGGCGTCGCTACCTCTCGTGTTGATAGCGTCGCTAGCAATGGCCGCTAAGAATGGCGTCGCTACGTCTCCTGCGAGAGTTGATTTGCTACTGCGTGGCGTCGCCACGCTTCCGTCTCCCCAACCCCTTCACACGCATTCGCAATTGAATTTAGTAATGACGGAAAATTCTTTTCGTGTGATTACTTTACATAATGCGTTAATTAGAACAGGGTTGCAATTGTAGGGAATTAAATAATATCTATATTCTCGTTAAATGGTGTTAATCGAGAAATGGAGAGAATTTCTATTTCCTCCATAGAGTTCGTATATAACAGATAAAACTGTTATTTAGTGATATTTTTTAGTTAATAACTCTCGGTTGTTGGATCATTAGTGATTATATTATCAGTAATTAATTATTATTCAGAATACTGATAAAAATAGAGAACCTTATTCAATTCTCTAGCATATTGGTAATAATTATGTCCTGCTGGACATTATCTGACGCAATATGCTTCCCGATGTCGTGAGAATTTTAGCAAATGACGCACAGATAGAGAAATATTATTTTATATTAGCACTACAGTTAGTAGAGTTAATAGTTACTGTGGTTAATTCAGTAATGATGTATTGTAATACAAGAAATGATGTATTAGTGTTGGAAACTTTCCAACAAAAGGAAGAGGAAGTGGTGGTGTAGCTCTGCTGATAAGAGGTGACTGGAGTTTTGAAGAGATGGTTATCCAGGGCTGTGAGGGTTTCAGTGTCTACATAACAGGGACCAACACAATTGGGGGACAAAAACGTATAGTAGTAGTCATATATAAAAAAAACACCAAATGACAGAAGACCTAGACAGGAATATGGTTGAAACAACATGGCCACTATTAACATGATAGTGAGGGCAGCTTCTTTTGCTAGCAGGAACAGATCCAGACTGCTAATCATGGGAGACTTCAAACACGGGAAGATAGATTGGGCGAACTGAGACCCACATGGAGGACCAAATACATGGAGAGCTAAGCTGTTGGACGTGGCAAGAAGAAACTTTCTAAGCCAAGACATCAAGGGACCGACAAGAATGAGAGGGGAAGATGACCAGCTATGCTTGATCTGATGTTTATCCTGAATGGGTCGGATATAAGGGAAGCAAAGTTGGAAGCCCCTTTGGGAATGAGTGATCATATTGTACTGATCTTTGAGTACCTGGTTGAGCTAGGCGAAATCATCCCCCCAAAAGAACTAGAAAAAGGGGCTGGCATACCGAAAGATAAATTATGAGGAAATGAGAAAATTTCTAAGATAAATACCGTGTGACACAGAACTCAGAACTAAGACCGTACAAGACTTGACGGACTGTCACCAAAAAGTGCAGGAGGCAGTAAACAGGTTTATCCCGAACCAAAGAAAAAACAGAGAAGCAAACGAAGAATTCATGGTTTACTAGGGAATGTATGAAAGCAAAGGAGCTGAACAAAAGGGCATGGAGGAACTTCCAAAATAACGGAACAGAAGAAATCAGAGAGAGATTCCAGAGAGCCAGAAATGAGTATATCAGTGTGAGAAGAGAAGTAGAAAGACAGTACGAAAATTATATAGCAAATAAAGCAAAGACCGAACCATTACTGCTCCACAGCCATAACAGGAGGGAAACAACAGTGTAAGAACAGGTGATGAAACTACTAAAAACGGGTGAAGACAGGTACACAAAAAATGACAAAGAGGTATGTGAAGAACTCAACAAGATATTCCAAGAGGTCTTCACAATAGAACGAAATGAAGTCCTTGAGCTAGGAGAGGTAGCAGTAAACCAGGAGGCCATAGAAGGGTTCGAAATTACCAGAGATGAGGAAAAGAGGTATCTGTTGGATCTGGACTTGAGACTGGCTGTTGGTCCGGACGGAATCTCACTACAAAATGTGCAAAAGTACTTTGCTTGCCATTCTCCATAGTGTATAGAAGGTCACTGGCGACGGGGGACTTACTAGAAATATGGAAAACGGCTAATGTAGTCCCAGTATACTAAAAGGGTGACAGTCAAGAGGCACTGAACTACATGCCAAGGTATTTAACGTGAATACCATGCAAGGTGATGGAGAAGATCGTGGGAAAGAACATAGTAGCACATCTGGAGAGAAGGGACTTTGTGACATACCTCCAACATGGGTTCAGGGATGGTAAAGCTTACTTCACTGGTTTAATAGAATTCTACAATCAGGTGACAAAGATTAAGCAAAAATGAGAAAACTGGACACACTGCATCTTCTTGGATTGTCGGAAAGCCTTTGACACAGTACCCCATAAGAAGCTGGTGCATAAGTTGGAGAAACAGGCAGGAGTAACTGATAGGGTGCTTCAGTGGATAAGGGAGTACCTAGGCAATAGGAAGCAGAGAGTTACAGTGAAGGGTGAGACCTCAAATTGGCGTGAAGTCACCAGTGAAGTCCCACAGGGCTCTGTACTCGGTCTAATCTTGTTTCTGATATATGTAAATGATTTCTCAGAGGGTATAGACTCAGTCCTCTCAATGTTTGCTGGTGATGCCAAAATTATGAGAAGGATGAAGACAGAGGAGGACAGCATGAGGCTCCAAGAAGACCTGGATGAACTGAAGGAATGGTCCAACAAATGTTTGTTAGAGTTTAACCCAAGCAAATGTAATGTAACGAAGACAGGTGTAGGAAGCTGGAGGCCAGATACAAGGTATCATTTGGGAGATGGAATTCTTCTAGAATCAGAGAAAGACTTAGGGGTTGATATCACGCCAGACCTGTCCCCCCGAAGCCCACATCAAGAGGATAAGCTCAGTGGCATATGCCAGGTTGGCCAACATAAGAATGGCCTTTAGATACTTGGGTAAGTATTCATTCAGAACACGTATATCAGACCAATCACGCAGTATGCAGCTGCAGCATAGAGCTAATGTCTCCTCAAGTATAAAACTAAATTGGAGAAGGCTCAGAGGTTTGCCACCAGACTGGTGCCCGAACTGAGGGACATGAGCTATGAGGAGAAACTACGGGAATTAAACCTCACGCCGCTAGAAGACAGGAGAGTTAGGTGGGACATGATCACCACATACAAGATTCTCAAAATAATTGATAGGGTAGACTAAGACAGTTTATTCAACTCAAGGGGCAAACGCTCTAGGGAACACAGGTTGCAATTGAGTGCCCAAATGAGCCATAAAAACATTAGAAATAAGTTTTTTAGTGTCAGCATAGTTAATAAATGGAATGCATTAGGAAGGAAGTGAGCCCAATAGGTTCAGGAACCTATACACCTGTTGATTGACGGTTGAGAGGCGCGACTAAAGGACTGAAACTCAACCCCCACAAGCACACCTAGATGAGTATAACTAGGTGAATACAAACACACACACAAGAATGTTGCCAGGCTGAACAACATAAGAACGAATTTTAGAAACTTGCGTAAGGAATCATTCAGAACCTTGTTTATCACATATGTCTGATCAATCCTTTAGTATGCGGCTCCAGCATGGAGTCCATATCCCGTCAAGCATAAGACTAAACTGGAGAAGGTTCAAAGGTTTGCCACCAGACTAGTACCCAACTGAGGGATATGAACTACGAGGAGAGACTACGGGAATTAAACGTCGCTGGAAAACAGAAGAGTTAGGGAGGGACATGATCACCACATTCAAGAATATCAAAGGAATTGATAGCGTAGATAAAGACAGATTATCTAACACAAGGGGCACACGCACTAGGGGACACAGTTGGAATTTGAGTGCCCAAATGAGCTATAGAGACATTAGAAAGAATTTGTTTAGTATCAGAGTAGTTGACAAATCGAATGCTTTAGGAAGTGATGTGGTGGAGGCTGACTCCATGCACAGTTTCAAGTGTAGATATGATTGAGCCCAATAGATTCCGGAATCTGAGCTCAGTTGATTGACAGTTGAGAGGCGGAGCCAAAGAGGCAGAGCTTAACCCCTGCAAGCACAGCTAGGTGAGTACACACACACACTGATCCACTAGGCTAGTCCCAGAACTAAGAGGCATGAGTTACGAGGAAAGGCTACGTGAAATACACGTTGCGTTGCTGGAAGACAGGAGAGCTCGGGGAAACATGATCACTACCTACAAAATTCTCAGAGAAATTTTAAATTGACAGGGTAGATAAATATAAACGTTTTATTACAGGTGGTACGCGACCAAGGGAACACAGGTGGAAACTGAGTACCCACATGAGCCACAGGGACGTTAGAAAGATCTTTTTCAGTGTCAGAGTAGTTAACAGATGGAATTCATTAGGCAGTGATGTGGTGGAGGCTGACTCCATATAGCTGGTGACCTGGGCTTGTTCAGTGGCTTCCTCAAACATCAAGCTTCCTTCACTGCTTGCTTGCTTCACAAAAGGTTTTCGTTGTTTTATTTGATATTTGGTTTCATCGTGTATATCTCTTTTAAATTATAATTATGTTAATTATTTATTTGATTATTTATTTACATCGTCAAGTGAAGATTAGGTATGGGTCGACCTTCTGAGTGGTCTAGGAGGCCATTCAGGATACGTGGTCTTGGGAAGTCAGAGGCCCTCTTGAGAGACAGCTGAGTCTGGTATTCATGAGCATCCTCACAGGACGAGTATATATAGCATAAATGAACTAAACTAAAAAAAATATATAACCAGCTGGTTTTCATCCTATTATCGAGGTGCTGTTCATGCTGCTATTGCAGTATGTTTACTCAAGGGACGAGTGGCGTTGCCCAATAAACTCGGCCTTCTCGGTAAAGTTTTAATGTGAAATCCGACCTGCACAAACACTCGTGAGATTTCCCTGACGTACACACTGCTGACATCACCCTAGTTTTAGCCTCGTCTCTGCTGGGTTTTCCGGGAGGCCTGGTCCAGGACCGGGCCGCGGGGACGTTAAGCCCTAAAATCATCGCAAGGTAACCAAGGTTCCCGCCCGCTCTTCAGCTAGGATATCCGTGTTTACAATCATGGCGTCACAGAGGCGCTGCAGCAAAGTTTGCATCAGGGTTTGTACTTGCGCCGCGGTCGTCCTTATGAGATTTGATTAATAACGTAGCACATAGCCCTACTGCAGGTGGTAGTGGAAGGGTTACAGGGGCACACTATACCCATCCTGCTGGTGGTAGTGGAAGGGTTACAGGGGCACACTATACCCATCCTGCTGGTGGTAGTGGAAGGGTTACAGGGGCACACTATACCCATCCTGCTGGTGGTAGTGGAAGGGTTACAGGGGCACACTATACCCATCCTGCTGGTGGTAGTGGAAGGGTTACAGGGCACACTATACCCATCCTGCTGGTGGTAGTGGAAGGGTTACAGGGACACACTATACCCATCCTGCTGGTGGTAGTGGAAGGGTTACAGGGCACACTATACCCATCCTGCTGGTGGTAGTGGAAGGGTTACAGGGACACACTATAACCATCCTGCTGGTGGTAGTGGAAGGGTTACAGGGACACACTATACCCATCCTGCTGGTGGTAGTGGAAGGGTTACAGGGGACACACTATACCCATCCTGCTGGTGGTAGTGGAAGGGTTACAGGGACACACTATACTCATCCTGCTGGTGGTAGTGGAAGGTTACAGGGACACACTATACCCATCCTGCTGGTGGTAGTGGAAGGGTTACAGGGGACACACTATACCCATCCTGCTGGTGGTAGTGGAAGGGTTACAGGGACACACTATACCCATCCTGCTGGTGGTAGTGGAAGGGTTACAGGG
>WNGS01164127.1:3481-16150 GCA_020271785.1 Procambarus virginalis
TTTTGGGTGGTGGACGTGCTGAAGGGCACCACGTAGGGGCCTTATGAGCCATCGGACCATCCGCTGGAGGGGTCCGCCTGTGAGGGGCCGCCCAGAGGGAGTTGGGTGGCCAGGCTGGGGAGATAGGGGGAAGGGATCTTAGCACCATGTGGGAGAATGACGATGTAGTAGGACTCCCCTGTTGAAAAGGGGGAATACCGCTGGGGACGATGCACCCTTCCTGCACTGGCCCGCGCTCTGTCTCCCTGGCTGCCCTGGTAGGTGGTATCTCTTGGTTCCAGGTCCAAACTTTGGATATTGTTGCTGCAGGATGACAACACGACTTTCTTAACCAGGCTCATGGGTGGGTGACCAGGCCCTGAGTCGGACCGTCCTGGAAGACCAGGATCTGTAGCCCTTGCTACAGGGCCGGTTTAGGCCAGACCGGACTCTTCCTTCCTGCTCCATCCCTCCTCTGTGGTGGGTCGAGCCACAAGCTGCTTTGGTGACCGCCTCGTCCCTTGCATGGCTCCATTATTGTGACTACTGCACCTTTTGACCGTCTCTCGCTCTAAAGGTTCTCATCGCCGTCCCGCCACGGCTACTCTAGTATGCTCCCTTCCCATACTAATTCGTACCATGCTTTGTTTGGTCCTGCAACGTGGACTAAGTACTTTGACCTCCATCCTTACATTCAACTCCTGACAATTTTCCCTGCATAGGCATCTTGTAGATTCCGTAGATCCTCAGTTACCTTCAACCCCACCCGTCTTGGTACCCGTGTCGTTGCTGCTCCTCAGGATGCGGCCACCCACTTGGCCACCTTATCCTGCCTTGGCGAGATCCTTGTTCAGGTCTGAAAGAACGCTCGGGTAAATGCCAGTGTTGGCACTGTTCTCCACCACACCATGTGCGACTGGTGTTAGGAATGTAAAAGACTGAAAAGACCATGAGGATATCAAGCATATCCTCAAGGCCCAGGGTCATTCTGTCCTCCAGGTGGATACGTTACTCTCCCCCTCGTGGTCATCGCCGTCTGCCCCTTGGGTTGTGAAGATTAACTTTGATGGTAGGACCCTTCCGCCCTCTGTCATTCTTGCTGGTGCCAGATGCTCCGTTCAGGAGTATATTCCATCTCTCGGCTCTGCAATAAGTGCTGGAGGTTTGGGCACGGTGCCCTCAAATGCTCTAGTCGTCTCTCTCTGTCCCTGTGTGGAGGCGAGGGTCACTCTAAGTTGGAGTGCACTTCTCCCTAGGTCCGCTGCCTCAATTGCGGTGAGGCCCACCCTACCTTCTCCGCACGTGTATACGTTACAAACTTGAGGTGGCTGTCCTCAACTTGAAGCACGGGACAATTTGTCTTTTCCTGAGGTTCAGCGCTAAGTTCATTGTCCCCCCTTTGCTGGCGTATCCTATGCTCGCGTGGTGCGCTCTTCCTCTCCTCGTCCTTCCACCTTGCTCAGTCTCACAACGTTTCCAAGCCTTAGACCCGGACTCACCAACCCACCACCTCCCTGTTTCCCTCCGTTCTGTCCCAGAGGGTCCCCCCTTCTGGTTCTCTGTCTAGGGTATCCCTTCTTTATTATTTATTTATGCATATACAAGAAGGTACATTGGGAATGGGGGGATACATATATGGTAATTACAATCTTGTAAAGCCACTAGCACGCGCAGCATTTCGGGCAGGTCCTTAATATAAGAAAAATGTTAAGTAGGTAAACTTGCAAAATTTATAAAAAAAATGAAAACAGTTACATGGCAAGAAAAACAACAACAAAAAAAAAGATGAGAGAAAATTGTAGGTACAGTATATTAAAGCACATAGGTAGCTAAGATTGATTGCAATGACAGCTTGAATAGTAGTTGACAAAAATTGGTAGGCACAATACAGCATATGGCTAGCACATAAAAGAAGACAGCAATGAACACAATGATAAGGTTGTTTGGGTTAAATACATAAAAATTAGGAGATTGGGTAACAATAGGTACAGAGCAAATTTGAAGCTCAGTGTAATAAACTAGGAAGATGAAATTAGGTACTTTTTGGTTTTGCTTTTAAATAAGGCAAAAGTTTTACAGTTTTTCAATTCATTAGGGAGTGAGTTCCATAGACTAGGTCCTTAATTTGCATAGAGTGTTTTACACAGATTAAGTTTGACTCTGGGGATATCAAGAGATATTTATTTCTGGTATGGTGATAATGGGTCCTATTACATCTGTCCAGAGAGAGTTTCAGAGCATGGTTTGCATTTAAGAACAAGGTTTTGTAAATGTAGTTGACACAAGAGAATGTGTGGAGGGAGTTAATATTTAGCAAGTTTAGGGATTAAACAAGGGAGCTGAGTGTTGTCTGAAAGCAGAGTTTGTTATTTTTCCGATAGCAGATTTTTGTTGGGTGATGATGGGCTTAAGGTGGTTTGCAGTGGTAGACCCCCATGCATAGATACCATAGTTAAGATAGGGGTAGATTAGTGCATAATATAGAGAGATGAGAGAAGAGTTAGGAAGAATATTACGCTCTTTGAATATATGTATAGAAGCATATATATATATATATGCTTCTATACATATATATAGCATATTAGAAGCATATAATAGAAGCATATATATATATATATATTCTCTTAGAATATTACGGATCAGTTACATCCTATTGAAGGCTCGAAGTTTATTTTTGAGAAATATTAGTTGTTCTTAGCAAATCATAATATGCCCCATAAATTATTACTTAGAATAAGAGTGCTTTACCAACTAATATTATATACACTGTTTGTAATACAGTGGTATGCATATATGCATATACTCGGTATGTATATGCGTGTATGCATATACAAGGTATGGAGGCTCGTCCCGGAACTGAGAGGATTGAGCTACGAGGAAAGGCTAAAGGAGCTGAACCTCACATCCCTGGAAAACAGAAAATTAAGAGGAGACATGATAACCACCTACAAAATTATCAGGGGGAATTGACAGGGTGGACAAAGACACACTCTTCAGCACGGGTGGGACACGAACAAGGGGACACACAGGTGGAAACTGAGTACCCACATGAGCCACAGAGACGTTAGAAATTATTATTTCAGTGTCAGAGTAGTTAACAAATGGAATGCATTAGGCAGTGATGTGGTGGAGGCTGACTCCATACACAGTTTATAATGTAGATATGATAGAGCCCAATAGGCTCAGCAACCTGTACACCTGTTGATTGACCAGAGAGGCGGGACCAAAGAGCCCAGCTCAACCCCCGCAAGCTTAATAAGGTGAATACACTAGTTTGTGCTTTAAAGATCTATAAAGAATGTATTGTAGGAACGTCCACAGAAAACGATGTTACACCGGCATGTGTATGGGGGAAACTACTGTAAGCAAGATGGAATGGTGTCTACTATCACTGTAGGATGGGTATGTTTTTGTTGTTGATTTTTTTTTAGGGGCGACGGCTATGTAGGATGGGTATAGGGTCAACTACAACCCCACAGTATGGGAATGGGGTCCACTACCACCCACAGGATGGGTATAGGGTCCACTACAACCCCACAGGATGGGTATGGGGTCCACCACCACCCACAGGATGGGTATAGGGTCCACTACCACTCACAGGATGGGTATGGGGTCCACCACCACCCACAGGATGGGTATAGGGTCAACTACCACCCACAGGATGGGTATAGGGTCCACTACCACCCACAGGATGGGTATGGGATCCACCACCACCCACAGGATGGACATTGGGTCCAATACCACGCACAGGATGGGTATGGGGTCCACCACCACCCACAGCACGGGTATGGTGTCCACCACCACCCACAGGATGGGTATGGGGTCCACCACCACTCACAGGATGAGTATGGGGTCCACTACCACCCACAGGATGGGTATGGGGTCCACCACCAGCCACAGGATGCGTATAGGGTCCACCACCACCCACAGGATGGGTATGGGGTCCACCACCACCCACAGATGGGTATGGGGTCCACCACCACCCACAGGACGGGTATGGGGTCCACCACCTCCGCAGGATAGGTATGGGGTCTACAACCACCCACAGGATGGGTATGGGGTCCACCACCATCAACAGGATGGGTATGGGATCCACCACCACCCACAGGATGGGTATGGGGTCCACCACCACCCACAGGATGGGAATGGGGTCCACCACCCTCCGCAGGATAGGTATGGGGTCTACAACCACCCACAGGATGGGTATGGGGTCCACCACCACCCACAGGATGGGTATGGGGTCCACCACCCTCTGCAGGATAGGTATGGGGTCTACAACCACCCACAGGATGGGTATGGGGTCCACCACCACCCACAGGATGGGTATGGGGTCCACCACCATCCACAGGACGGGTATGGGGTCCACCACCACCCACAGGATGAGGTTGGGGTCCACCACCACTCACAGGATGGGTATGGGGTCCACTACCATCCACAGGATGGGTATGGGGGTCCACCACCACCCACAGGATGGGTATGGGGTCCACCACCACTCACAGGATGCGTATGGGGTCCACTACCATCCACAGGATGGGTATGGGGGTCCACCACCACCCATAGGATGGGAATGGGGTCCACCACCACCCACAGGATGGGTATAGGGTCCACCACCACCCACAGGATGGGTATGGGGTCCACTACCATCCACAAGATGGGTATGGGGTCCATCACCACCCACAGGATGGGTATGGGGTCCACTACCACCACCCACAGGATGGGTATGGGGTCCACTACCACCCACAGGATGGGTATGGGATCCACCACCACTCACAGGATGCGTATGGGATCCACCACCACCCACAGGATGGGTATGGGGTCCACCACCACCCACAGGATGGGTATGGGGTTCACCACCACCCACAGGATGGGTAAAGGATTTATAACTGTAATAAGCATCCAAAATAAGATATTATGTTCCTAACTCTGCTCTCCTCTCACTATATTATGCACTAATCTATCCCTATCTTAATTATGGTATCTATGCATGGGGGTCTACCACTGCAAACCACCTTAAGCCCATCATCACCCAGCAAAAATCTGCTATCAGAATAATAACAAACTCTGCTTTCAGATAACACTCAGCTCCCTTGATTAAATCCCTAAACTTGCTAAATATTACCTCCCTCCACACATTCTCTTGTGTCAACTACATTTACAAAACCCTGTTCTTAAATGCAAACCATGCTCTGAAACTCTCCCTGGACAGATGTAATAGGACCCATTATCACCACACCAGAAATAAATATCTCTTTGATATCCCCAGAGTCAAACTTAATCTGTGTAAACACTCTATGCAAATTAAGGGGCCTAGTCTATGGAACTCACTCCCTAGTGAATTGAAAAGCTGTCAAACTTTTACCTCATTCAATAACAAAACCAAAAAGTACCTAATTTCATCTTAGTTTCCTACACTGAGCTTTAAATTAGCTCTGTATCTAGTGTTACCCAATCTCCCAATCTTTATGTACTTAACCCAAACAACCTTATCATTGTGTTCATTGCTGTCTTTTATGTGCTGCCATATGCTGTATTGTGCCTGCTAATATTTGTTAAACTACCATTCAAGCTGTCATTGCAATCAATCTGAGCTACCTATATTTAATATACTTTAATATACTATATTAATATTATATATAATATATATATTATTAATATATAGTGCTTTAATATACCTACAATTTTCTCTCATCTTTTCTTTTTTTCATGCTATGTAACTTTTATCATTTTTTTATAAATTTTGCAAGTATTTACCTACTAAAAATTTTATTAGATTTTTTTTTAGATATATACAAGAGTTGTTACATTCTTGTACAGCCACTAGTACGCGTAGCGTTTCGGGCATACGATCTGGAATACTGGAATACGACCCTGGAATACGATCCCCGCCGCGAAGAATCGTTTTTTCATCCAAGTACACATTTTACTGTTGAGTTAAACAGAGGCTACAGTTAAGGAATTGCGCCCAGTAAGTCCTCCCCGGCCAGGATACGAACCCATGACATAGCACTCGCGGAACGCCAGGCGAGTGTCTTACCACTACACCACGGAGATTAAGGATCTGCCCGAAACGCTGAGCGTACTAGTGGCTTTACAAGTTTGTAATTACCATATTATGTCTCCCCACATTCCCAAAGTACCTTCTTGTATATGAATAAATAAATAAATCAATAAATAAATAAATAAATATAACCAGGTAAAAATCTCCAGGGATGGTTATACACCTGCAACAGTTAGTTTAGTTCATTTATTATGCACCCCATACCCATCTTGTGGGCGGTAGTGGAAAGGGTTACAGAGGCACATAATGGGCTCAGGGACTGAACCCCACAGTTCATTTAGCTAAGCAAGTTACAATCTTGATGAGCTAGTTACAAAATTCAATATAAGTCGTCACATCAAGAATGGGTTCGAGATCGACCTCAAGTACAGGTTCTAAAGTAAGCAACTGACATATGTGGAGAGCTAGTGTCACAATTTATATGTTTGTCCTGCACACCGCCCCCCATCCAGTGGGCAGCGGTGGATAGGTTACAATCACAGTTAGCAAACTGGGGATATTTGGCTAAAATTTCTGGTAGCAGATCATTTTGAATGAAATATTTACACATCGCTGGAACATTGGTTATAGAATTGTCTCTAAATTCACGTATCTTTTCACACTCCATCACATAGTGACGGAGGGTGTGCGAATAATTTTGTTGACACAGTTTACATTTGGTCAGGTCTACATCGGCAGATAATGAGAATTCCCAGAGATACTTTTGCCCGAAACGCATTGCGTAATAGTGGCTTTAGGCATTGTATGTACTAGCTCTATCTATAAATCGATCCATTAATGTAACATTTCTTGTATGTATGTACCTTACCTGAATAAACATATTTGTTTTATTTATTTATTTACTTGTAACCGAGTCTAAGCCGAGCAGCAGTAACATCTAGAAGTCTGCTGATTTTATTGGATGATCCATAGATGTGGGGCTCCTCTTGCATGATAGTATGATGATAGATGGAATTACTGGTGTCAATTTCACTTTGCCTCAGATCTACAAGATCTTGTTGAAGTTCTCGGTGTACTTCTGCTCTCAGATTGCTCATTGACAATCCAAGGTTACACTCAACGGCTACTTTAAAGGCAGATTCTTTGGCTAACTTATCAGCTCTATCATGCATTCGGAGGCCAACATGAGATGGAGACCACATGAAATGGACTCTGTTACCATCCTTAATAATTTTGTTGTATTTGTGTCTAGCTTCGGACACGAGCATGTTACAGTTATGTCTTAAAGAGTGAGAGCATTTAAGGATGATAAGGAGTCACTTACAATTAATGTATCAAGTTTGGAGACTTGTACACATTTCAGTGCAAGGATCAAGGCAAATAGTTCGGTCTGAAGGGTAGAGGCCCAATTGTTTATACGGACTCCCCACTCAAAGTACAAGCCATCGCCCATTGTCAGCACAACTGCACTTCCAGCTGCACCCGTGGTGCGGTGTAGGGAACCATTAGTGTATATGATTTGAGAGAGAGAATGCTCTGTGGACAGAGCATCAATATGGCTTAAGGCGTTGAGCTTTGCCTCAAGACGAAGCTTGGGCTGATCTCTAATTTGCTTCTTGGGTGGAAAGGAGGGATTAAAACTGGAAAGGGTATAACCTCCCACGGTGCAGGAAAGTCCCGTTGTTGTTTCTCTTGGTACAAATCATGAACCCCATACATTCTGAGTTGAGTTCCAGTTTCATTGTGCAGCCTAAAACTTAACTTCCTTGATTCTAGAGGTGGTTTGCTAATGTTAGTTAAGAGAAATGTGGGGTAATGGTCTGTAGTGCTATCGGTGATTATACCTGAAGTAAGCGGAGAGGTTAAGTTTGTCCAGATGTGATCTAGAGACGTGGCAGTACTATCAGTGATTCTAGTAGGTCTAGTGATTAAGGGTATGAGGAAGCAGGAATTCATACAGTTAAGGAAGCTAACAGTAGTAGGGTGTTCAGGCTCGCAGAGGTCAATATTAAAGTCCCCTGCGATAATTAGATGGTTTTTGTTCAGTCTGTTATCGAGTATTAGATTTCTAAGGTTTGAGTTGAATTCGGACACATCAGTGTTAGGAATTCTATAGATTGCACCCACAGACAGGACAGACTTGAAGGGAAACCAAAATTGCGGAATTTAGAGATAACACCATCAATAGTGTCCAAGAAATGTGTAAGTACTTCATTCACAATGATGTGCTGCCCGAAATTTTAGCGAAGTATCCAAATTTGCTTACTGTCGGTAATTCATGCACATGACTGTAAAGCTGCCGCCCAGTTGGGTGGGTGTGTGCAGCAAGACTAGTAACTGTGTGACTCACTATAGATGTAAAGTGCCTTGTATAGTGACTGTTGTGAGCCTCTTGTAGTGTCACTTGTGACACCTCTTTGTGTCACTTGTGACACAAAGATTCTTGNCCAGTGGTCGTTCACCAGTAAGTGGTCGTTCACCAGTGGTCGTTCAACAGTAAGTGGTCGTTCAGTAGTAAGTGGTCGTTCACCAGTGGTCGTTCAACAGTAAGTGGTCGTTCACCAGTGGTCGTTCACCAGTGGTCGTTCACCAGTGGTCGTTCACCAGTGGTCGTTCACCAGTAAGTGGTCGTTCACCAGTAAGTGGTCGTTCACCAGTGGTCGTTCACCAGTAAGTGGTCGTTCACCAGTGGTCGTTCAACAGTAAGTGGTCGTTCACCAGTGGTCGTTCACCAGTAAGTGGTCGTTCAACAGTAAGTGGTCGTTCAACAGTAAGTGGTCGTTCAGTAGTAAGTGGTCGTTCAACAGTAAGTGGTCGTTCACCAGTAAGTGGTCGTTCAACAGTAAGTGGTCGTTCACCAGTAAGTGGTCGTTCAACAGTAAGTGGTCGTTCAACAGTAAGTGGTCATTCACCAGTAAGTGGTCGTTCAACAGTAAGTGGTCGTTCAGTAGTAAGTGGTCGTTCACCAGTGGTCGTTCACCAGTAAGTGGTCGTTCAGTAGTAAGTGGTCGTTCACCAGTGGTCGTTCAACAGTGGTCGTTCACCAGTGGTCGTTCAACAGTGGTCGTTCAACAGTAAGTGGTCGTTCACCAGTAGTCGTTCAACAGTAAGTGATCGTTCACCAGTGGTCGTTCACCAGTGGTCGTTCACCAGTAAGTGGTCGTTCACCAGTAAGTGGTCGTTCAGTAGTAAGTAGTCGTTCACCAATGGTCGTTCAGCAGTAAGTGGTCGTTCAACAGTAAGTGGTCGTTCAGTAGTAAGTGGTCGTTCAGTAGTAAGTGGTCGTTCACCAGTGGTCGTTCACCAGTGGTCGTTCACCAGTAAGTGGTCGTTCACCAGTAAGTGGTCGTTCAGTAGTAAGTGGTCGTTCACCAGTGGTCGTTCAGTAGTAAGTGGTCGTTCAACAGTAAGTGGTCGTTCAGTAGTAAGTGGTCGTTCACCAGTGGTCGTTCACCAGTGGTCGTTCACCAGTAAGTGGTCGTTCACCAGTAAGTGGTCGTTCAGTAGTAAGTGGTCGTTCACCAGTAAGTGGTCGTTCAACAGTAAGTGGTCGTTCAGTAGTAAGTGGTCGTTCAACAGTAAGTGGTCGTTCTGTAGTAAGTGGTCGTTCACCAGTGGTCGTTCAGTAGTAAGTGGTCGTTCACCAGTAAGTGGTCGTTCACCAGTAAGTGGTCGTTCAACAGTAAGTGGTCGTTCAGTAGTAAGTGGTCGTTCACCAGTGGTCGTTCACCAGTGGTCGTTCACCAGTGGTCGTTCAGTAGTGGTCGTTCAACAGTGGTCGTTCACCAGTGGTCGTTCAACAGTGGTCGTTCAACAGTGGTCGTTCACCAGTGGTCGTTCACCAGTAAGTGGTCGTTCACCAGTAAGTGGTCGTTCACCAGTGGTCGTTCACCAGTAAGTGGTCGTTCACCAGTGGTCGTTCAACAGTAAGTGGTCGTTCACCAGTGGTCGTTCACCAGTGGTCGTTCACCAGTAAGTGGTCGTTCAACAGTAAATGGTCGTTCAACAGTAAGTGGTCGTTCAGTAGTAAGTGGTCGTTCAACAGTAAGTGGTCGTTCACCAGTAAGTGGTCGTTCAACAGTAAGTGGTCGTTCAACAGTAAGTGGTCGTTCAACAGTAAGTGGTCATTCACCAGTAAGTGGTCGTTCAACAAAAAGTGGTCGTTCAGTAGTAAGTGGTCGTTCACCAGTGGTCGTTCACCAGTAAGTGGTCGTTCAGTAGTAAGTGGTCGTTCACCAGTGGTCGTTCAACAGTGGTCGTTCAACAGTAAGTGGTCGTTCACCAGTGGTCGTTCAACAGTAAGTGGTCGTTCAACAGTAAGTGGTCGTTCACCAGTGGTCGTTCACCAGTAAGTGGTCGTTCACCAGTAAGTGGTCGTTCAGTAGTAAGTAGTCGTTCACCAGTGGTCGTTCAGCAGTAAGTGGTCGTTCATAAGTAAGTGGTCGTTCAGTAGTAAGTGGTCGTTCAGTAGTAAGTGGTCGTTCACCAGTGGTCGTTCACCAGTAAGTGGTCGTTCACCAGTAAGTGGTCGTTCAGTAGTAAGTGGTCGTTCACCAGTGGTCGTTCAGTAGTAAGTGGTCGTTCAACAGTAAGTGGTCGTTCAGTAGTAAGTGGTCGTTCAATAGTAAGTGGTCGTTCACCAGTGGTCGTTCACCAGTGGTCGTTCAACAGTAAGTGGTCGTTGAGCAGTAAGTGGTCGTTCAGCAGTAAGTGGTCGTTCAGCAGTAGGTGGTCGTTCACCAGTAAGTGGTCGTTCAGTAGTAAGTGGTCGTTCAACAGTAAGTGGTCGTTCACCAGTAAGTGGTCGTTCACCAGTAAGTAGTCGTTCAACAGTAAGTGGTCGTTCACCAGTAAGTGGTCGTTCAGCAGTAAGTGGTCGTTCAACAGTAAGTAGTAAGTGCTGCACTTGGCCCAACCCCGTGGACAACCACCTCATCCTCCTCTAAATATTATTGTTAACTAATGTTGTTAATACATAAAGGCTGTTCCTACTGAAGTATATATCAGTCTCATGATATAAATGGACTTCTAGGAGCAGGTCTCAACTGAAGCAGGATAACAGCTTTTGCTTGCATTTTCACCGGGTTCTTTTATGATAGTTCCAAAGCACATTGTCATGAGATAAATGAGTCTCTAGAAGCAGCCTTCAGATGAGCTGAGGCGGCATAACAACTCTTGCTTGCATTTTCACTAGGGAAGAGAGAGAGAGAGAGAACTAACAGCAGGAGGCAACATTACCTTACAGCAGCAGCAGCAGCAGCAGCAGCAGCAGCAGCAGCAGCAGCAGCAGCAGCAGCAGCGGCAGGCGGGCTCCCGAGATATTTCGGTCACACGTTCGTCTCCCCAAAAATAAACACAAGTACAAGTCTCTCTCACCAACCCCCGAAGCGCCTTTCACTAACTACTTACGTTCCTAGTTCACTTCTTGAGCTAACAATCACCACCATTGGGCCAGGATATCTCACATATCAAATCCTCGGCCAAGATATCACCAGACGCTAGGCTTGCCTGAAAAGGGGGTCAAAATGACAGTCAAAATGACAGTCAATTGCGCCTCCTTGTGTTTATATAGTTATTCATAAGAACATAAGAACATAAGAACAAAGGCAACTGCAGAAGGCCTATTGGCCCATACGAGGCAGCTCCTATTTATAACCACCCAATCCCACTCATATACATGTCCAACCCATGCTTGAAACAATCGAAGGACCCCACCTCCACAATGTTACGCGGCAATTGGTTCCATAAATCAACAACCCTGTTACTAAACCAGTATTTACCCAAGTCTTTCCTAAATCTAAACTTATCGAATTTATACCCATTGTTTCGCGTTCTGTCCTGTGCTGATACTTTTAATACCCTATTAATATCCCCTTAGTTATGTCCATTCATCCACTTGTAAACCTCTATCATGTCACCCCTAACTCTTCGCCTTTCCAGTGAATGCAACAGTCTCATCACATATACTAATGTCATCTTAAGATTAATTTGTTAAATTTGAAGAAGTTGAAAGACTTTCTTTGGTTGTTTCCTTAACCTTCATATTCAAATAGCATGTTTTATTGAATCTCTACATGAGAAATTCTGACAACAATACTACTGCTGCCACTATTAGATCCCTGGGTCCTTGTTGTTAACTTACTCAAGGTCCGGGGTTTGATTCCTGCAATAAGATGGAGTTGGTTGAACATCTTTCCTTCCACCTAATGCCTTTGTTTACCTAGCAGTAAAATCTGTAGGTACCCAGGTGTAAGGCAATTGTTGTGGGTGATCTGTGGGTGACCTGAGGTAGATCTGTAGTTGACCTGGTAGGGGGGGGGGAGGGAACTATTCCTTAATCACCAGTTCCAAATTTGTCATATATATGTATAAATCACTTCACTCGACAGTCAAATGCTTGTCATTCACAGGCATATATATCATTAAGTCACATATAAATGGCTAATTCCATTCATTGAGAGTCAAACTGCCTTCACATGTGACCTTGACGAAAATATATATATAAATAAAAGTCTTAAACAACTCGTAAGTGATTCTAGCGTTTTCAAAATATATTGTTGGTAATTTGGCGCCAAAAAAAGCAATTGTTTAAGTAGGATTCAAAATTGATTTTCACACACACACGCAAAATATTATTTCCCTTCATATTCTATACAAAAAATATAAGAGATTTTCTTTATCACTCAATATCT
>WNGS01164127.1:28019-47144 GCA_020271785.1 Procambarus virginalis
ACCAGTGGTCGTTCAACAGTAAGTGGTCGTTCACCAGTAGTGGTCGTTCACAGTGGTCGTCACCTGTAAGTGGTCGTTCACCAGTAAGTGGTCGTTCAGTAGTAAGTGGTCGTTCACCAGTAAGTGGTCGTTCAGTAGTAAGTGGTCGTTCACCAGTGGTCGTTCACCTGTAAGTGGTCGTTCAACAGTAAGTGGTCGTTCAGTAGTAAGTGGTCGTTCACCAGTAAGTGGTCGTTCAGTAGTAAGTGGTCGTTCACCAGTGGTCGTTCACCAGTAAGTGGTCGTTCACCAATAAGTGGTCGTTCACCAGTGGTCGTTCACCAGTGGTCGTTCACCAGTATGTGGTCGTTCAGTAGTAAGTGGTCGTTTACCAGTGGTCGTTCACCAGTGGTCGTTCACCAGTAAGTGGTCGTTCACCAGTAAGTGGTCGTTCAACAGTAAGTGGTCGTTCAGTAGTAAGTGGTCGTTCACCAGTGGTCGTTCACCAGTAAGTGGTCGTTCAGTAGTAAGTGGTCGTTCACCAGTGGTCGTTCACCAGTAAGTGGTCGTTCAGTAGTAAGTGGTCGTTCACCAGTGGTCGTTCACAAGTAAGTGGTCGTTCACCAGTAAGTGGTCGTTCAGTAGTAAGTGGTCGTTCACCAGTGGTCGTTCACAGTGGTCGTTCACCAGTATGTGGTCGTTCAATAGTAAGTGGTCGTTCACCAGTGGTCGTTCACCAGTGGTCGTTCACCAGTAAGTGGTCGTTCACCAGTAAGTGGTCGTTCAACAGTAAGTGGTCGTTCAGTAGTAAGTGGTCGTTCACCAGTGGTCGTTCACCAGTAAGTGGTCGTTCAGTAGTAAGTGGTCGTTCACCAGTGGTCGTTCACCAGTAAGTGGTCGTTCACCAGTAAGTGGTCGTTCAGTAGTAAGTGGTCGTTCACCAGTGGTCGTTCACCAGTGGTCGTTCACCAGTAAGTGGTCGTTCAGTAGTAAGTGGTCGTTCACCAGTGGTCGTTCACAGTGGTCGTTCACCAGTAAGTGGTCGTTCACAGTAAGTGGTCGTTCAACAGTAAGTGGTCGTTCAGTAGTAAGTGGTCGTTCACCAGTGGTCGTTCACAGTAAGTGGTCGTTCAGTAGTAAGTGGTCGTTCACCAGTGGTCGTTCACCAGTAAGTGGTCGTTCACCAGTAAGTGGTCGTTCAGTAGTAAGTGGTCGTTCACCAGTGGTCGTTCACCAGTAAGTGGTCGTTCAGCAGTAAGTGGTCGTTCACCAGTGGTCGTTCACCAGTAAGTGGTCGTTCACCAGTAAGTGGTCGTTCAGTAGTAAGTGGTCGTTCACCAGTGGTCGTTCACCAGTAAGTGGTCGTTCACCAGTGGTCGTTCACCAGTAAGTGGTCGTTCACCAGTGGTCGTTCACCAGTGGTCGTTCACCAGTAAGTGGTCGTTCACCAGTAAGTGGTCGTTCACCAGTGGTCGTTCACAGTAAGTGGTCGTTCAGTAGTAAGTGGTCGTTCACCAGTAAGTGGTCGTTCAGTAGTAAGTGGTCGTTCACCAGTAAGTGGTCGTTCAGTAGTAAGTGGTCGTTCACCAGTAAGTGGTCGTTCAGTAGTAAGTGGTCGTTCACAGTAAGTGGTCGTTCAGTAGTAAGTGGTCGTTCAGTAGTAAGTGGTCGTTCAGTAGTAAGTGGTCGTTCACCAGTAAGTGGTCGTTCAGTAGTAAGTGGTCGTTCAGTAGTAAGTGGTCGTTCACCAGTAAGTGGTCGTTCAGTAGTAAGTGGTCGTTCACCAGTAAGTGGTCGTTCAGTAGTAAGTGGTCGTTCAGCAGTAAGTGGTCGTTCAGTAGTAAGTGGTCGTTCAACAGTAAGTGGTCGTTCAGTAGTAAGTGGTCGTTCACCAGTAAGTGGTCGTTCAGTAGTAAGTGGTCGTTCACCAGTAAGTGGTCGTTCAGTAGTAAGTGGTCGTTCAGTAGTAAGTGGTCGTTCACCAGTGGTCGTTCACCAGTAAGTGGTCGTTCAGTAGTAAGTGGTCGTTCAGTAGTAAGTGGTCGTTCAGCAGTAAGTGGTCGTTCAGTAGTAAGTGGTCGTTCAGTAGTAAGTGGTCGTTCACCAGTAAGTGGTCGTTCACCAGTGGTCGTTCACCAGTGGTCGTTCACCAGTAAGTGGTCGTTCAGTAGTAAGTGGTCGTTCAGTAGTAAGTGGTCGTTCAGTAGTAAGTGGTCGTTCACCAGTAAGTGGTCGTTCAGTAGTAAGTGGTCGTTCAGTAGTAAGTGGTCGTTCACCAGTAAGTGGTCGTTCACCAGTAAGTGGTTGTTCACCAGTAAGTGGTCGTTCAGTAGTAAGTGGTCGTTCACCAGTAGGTGGTCGTTCAGTAGTAAGTGGTCGTTCACCAGTAAGTGGTCGTTCAGTAGTAAGTGGTCGTTCACCAGTAAGTGGTCGTTCAGTAGTAAGTGGTCGTTCAGTAGTAAGTGGTCGTTCACCAGTAAGTGGTTGTTCACCAGTAAGTGGTCGTTCAGTAGTAAGTGGTCGTTCAGTAGTAAGTGGTCGTTCACCAGTAAGTGGTCGTTCACCAGTAAGTGGTCGTTCACCAGTAAGTGGTCGTTCACCAGTAAGTGGTCGTTCACCAGTAAGTGGTCGTTCACCAGTAAGTGGTTGTTCACCAGTAAGTGGTCGTTCACCAGTAAGTGGTCGTTCACCAGTAAGTGGTCGTTCACCAGTAAGTGGTCGTTCACCAGTAAGTGGTCGTTCACCAGTAAGTGGTCGTTCACCAGTAAGTGGTCGTTCACCAGTAAGTGGTCGTTCAGTAGTAAGTGGTCGTTCAGTAGTAAGTGGTCGTTCACCAGTAAGTGGTCGTTCAGTAGTAAGTGGTCGTTCACCAGTGGTCGTTCACCAGTAAGTGGTCGTTCACCAGTGGTCGTTCACCAGTGGTCGTTCACCAGTGGTCGTTCAGCAGTAAGTGGTCGTTCACCAGTGGTCGTTCACCAGTAAGTGGTCGTTCAGTAGTAAGTGGTCGTTCAGTAGTAAGTGGTCGTTCACCAGTAAGTGGTCGTTCACCAGTAAGTGGTCGTTCACCAGTAAGTGGTTGTTCACCAGTAAGTGGTCGTTCAGTAGTAAGTGGTTGTTCACCAGTAAGTGGTCGTTCACTAGTAAGTGGTCGTTCAGTAGTAAGTGGTCGTTCACCAGTAAGTGGTCGTTCAGTAGTAAGTGGTCGTTCAGTAGTAAGTGGTCGTTCACCAGTAAGTGGTCGTTCAGTAGTAAGTGGTCGTTCAGTAGTAAGTGGTCGTTCACCAGTGGTCGTTCAGTAGTAAGTGGTTGTTCACCAGTAAGTGGTCGTTCAGTAGTAAGTGGTCGTTCAGTAGTAAGTGGTCGTTCACCAGTGGTCGTTCACCAGTAAGTGGTCGTTCAGTAGTAAGTGGTCGTTCACCAGTAAGTGGTCGTTCAGTAGTAAGTGGTCGTTCAGTAGTAAGTGGTTGTTCACCAGTAAGTGGTCGTTCAGTAGTAAGTGGTCGTTCAGTAGTAAGTGGTCGTTCACCAGTGGTCGTTCACCAGTAAGTGGTCGTTCAGTAGTAAGTGGTCGTTCAGTAGTAAGTGGTCGTTCAGCAGTAAGTGGTCGTTCAGTAGTAAGTGGTCGTTCACCAGTAAGTGGTCGTTCACCAGTAAGTGGTCGTTCACCAGTAAGTGGTCGTTCAGCAGTAAGTGGTCGTTCACCAGTAAGTGGTCGTTCAGTAGTAAGTGGTCGTTCAGTAGTAAGTGGTCGTTCACCAGTAAGTAGTCGTTCAGCAGTAAGTGGTCGTTCACCAGTAAGTGGTCGTTCAGCAGTAAGTGGTCGTTCAACAGTAAGTAGTAAGTGCTGCACTTGGCCCAACCCCGTGGACAACCACCTCATCCTCCTCTAAATATTATTGTTACCTAATGTTGTTAATACATAAAGGCTGTTCCTACTGAAGTATATATCAGTCTCATGATATAAATGGGGCTCTAGGAACAGGTCTCAACTGAAGCAGGATAACAACTCTTGCTTGCATTTTCACCGGGTTCTTATATGATAGTTCCAAAGTACATTGTCATGAGATGAATGAGTCTCTAGAAGCAGGCTTCAGATGAGCTGAGGCGGCATAACAACTCTTGCTTGCATTTTCACTAGGGAAGAGAGAGAGAGAACTAACAGCAGGAGGCAACATTACCTTACAGCAGCAGCAGCAGCAGCAGCAGCAGCAGCAGCAGCAGCAGCAGCAGCAGCAGCAGCAGCAGCAGCGGCAGGCGGGCTCCCGAGATATTTCGGTCACACGTTCGTCTCCCCAAAAATAAACACAAGTACAAGTCTCTCTCACCAACCCCCGAAGCGCCTTTCACTAACTACTTACTTTCCTAGTTCACTTCTCGAGCTAACAATCACCACCATTGGGCCAGGATATCTCACATATCAAATCCTCGGCCAAGATATCACCAGACGCTAGGCTTGCCTGAAAACGGGGTCAAAATGACAGTCAAAAATGACAGTCAATTGCGCCTCCTTGTGTTTATATAGTTATTCCTTAATCACCAGTTCCAAATTTGTCATATATATGTATAAATCACTTCACTCGACAGTCAAATGCTTATCATTCACAGGCATATATATCATTAAGTCACATATAAATGGCTAATTCCATTCATTGAGAGTCAAACTGCCTTTACATGTGACCTTGACGAAAATATATATATAAATAAAAGTCTTAAACAACTCGTAAGTGATTCTAGCGTTTTCAGAATATATTGTTGGCAATTTGGCGCCAAAAAAGCAATTGTTTAAGTAGGATTTCAAAATTGATTTTCACACACACACGTAAAATATTATTCCCCTTTCATATTCTATACAAAAATATAAATTTTTTTCTTCATCACTCAATATCTTCAAATCTATTCATTTTCTTTAATTATTTCGGCAATCATTTTAAACCGTAACCGTTATCCGCCAATCATTTTAAACTGTAACCGTTATCCACCAATCATTTTAAACTGTAACCGTTATCCACCAATCATTTTAAACTGTAACCGTTAATCCACCAATCATTTTAAACTGTGACCGTTATTCACCAATCATTTTAAACTGAAACCGTTAATCCACCAATCATTTTAAACTGAAACCGTTAATCCACCAATCATTTTAAACTGTGACCGTTATCCACCAATCATTTCAAACTCTAACGGTCATCCCGTTTCAAAAAGAGACTGGCTTTCTTAGTGCCAATAAATAGGCTCACCATGGCACTTGCGTGAGTGACACTTGAGTGAGTGTCACGTCCCTGAGTGCCGCGGGAGAGGCCACAGGCTCACACGCACAGATTCCTGACTCTACTGAGAGCCTTGGCCAAGTGGCACCCCCATTGGCACCCCTCCGCTACGCCTAGGTAATGGGGGGGGGACCTGGCACACACACACACACCATTAGAGGGGGGGGGGAGGGGATTTGTAGTGCCAAACGTCATATGCCGTTCACTACTAGGGGTTGTAGTGAACCGACTACACAAGCGACTTGAGAATGGTCCAGGACGGACCGAAACGTCGTCCCTTCAACTTCTAGTGTGTGGTCTGGTCAACATGTAGTGCCAATTGAACTGACTAGTGCCATAGGTGTAGTGCCGGCCCTCTCACACAGTGCCTAGGTTAGATTAGACAGCCTAGGATAGATTAGACAGCCTAGATTAGGTTAGACAGCCTAGATTAGGTTAGACAGCCTAGTCTAGGTCAAGTTAGACAGCCTAGGTTAGACAGCCTAGGCTAAGTTAGACGGCCAAGATTAGGTTAGACAGCCTAGATTAGGTTAGACAGCCTAGATTAGGTTAGACAGCCTAGATTAGGTGGGACATCCTAGGCTAGGTCAGGTTAGACAGCCTAGGCAAGGTTAGAAAGCCTAGGATAGGTTAGAACGCCTAGATTAGGTTAGACAGCCTAGAATGGGTTAGACAGCCTAGGTTAGGATTGACAGCCTTGGTTAGGATTGACAGCCTTGGTTAGGTTTGACAGCCTAGCTTATTTTATGTTAGACAGCCTAGGTTAGGTTAGACAGCCTAGGTTTGATTAGTTTAGACAGCCTAGGTTAGGTTTGGTTAGGTTAGACAGCCTAGGTAAGGTTAGACAGCCTAGGTTTGATTAGTTTAGACAACCTAGGTTAGGTTAGGTTAGCATAGATTAAACAGACTAGGTTAGGTTAGACAGTCTAGGTTAGGTTAGGTTAGGTTAGACAGTCTAGGTTAGGTTAGGTTAGACAGCCCCTAGTTTAGACAGCCTAGGTTAGATTAGAAAGCCTAGGTTACGTTAGGATAGACAGCCTAGGCTAGGCTAAACAGACTAAGTTAGGTTAGACAGCCTAGGTTGGGCTAGGTTAGACAGCTTAAGTTAGGTTAGGTTAGACAGCTCTTAGGTTAGATTACGTTAGACAGCCAAGATTAGGTTAGACAGTCTAGGTTAGGTTAAACAGCTTAAGTTAGGTTAGACAGCCTAGGTTGGGCTAGGTTAGACAGCTTAAGATAGGTTAGGTTAAAATGCCTGGGTTACATTAGACAGCTTAGGTTAGGTTAGACAGCCTAGGTTTGGTTAGACAGTCCCTAGGTTAGATTAGACAGCCTTAGTTAAGTTAGACAGCCGAAGTTAGGATAGGTTAGACAGTCAAGATTTGGTTAAACAGCCTAGGTAAGGTTAGACAGCCTAGGTAAGGTTAGATAGCCTAGGTTAGGTTAGGTTAGACAGTCTAGGCTAGGTTAAACAGCCTAGGTTAGGTTAGGTTAGGTTAGGTTAGAGAGTCTAGGTTAGGTTAGGTTAGGTTAGACAGTCTAGGCTAGGTTAAACAGCCTAGGTTAGGTTAGGTTAGGTTAGGTTAGAGAGTCTAGGTTAGGTTAGGTTAAGTTAGACAGTCTAGGCTAGGTTAAACAGCCTAGGTAAGGTTAGACAGCCTAGGTTAGGTTAGGTTAGGTTAGACAGTCTAGGCTAGGTTAGGTTAGGTTAGACAGTCTAGGCTAGGTTAAACAGCCTAGGTTAGGTTAGGTTAGGTTAGACAGCCTAGGTTAGGTTAGGTTAGGTTAGACAGTCTAGGCTAGGTTAAACAGCCTAGGTTAGGTTAGGTTAGGTTAGGTTAGAGATTCTAGGTTAGGTTAGGTTAAGTTAGACAGTCTAGGCTAGGTTAAACAGCCTAGGTAAGGTTAGACAGCCTAGGTTAGGTTAGGTTAGACAGTCTAGGCTAGGTTAGGTTAGGTTAGACAGTCTAGGCTAGGTTAAACAGCCTAGGTTAGGTTAGGTTAGGTTAGGTTAGACAGCCTAGGTTAGGTTAGGTTAGGTTAGACAGTCTAGGTTAGGTTAAGTTAGGTTAGACAGTCTAGGCTAGGTTAAACAGCCTGGGCAAGGTTAGACAGCCTAGGTTAGGTTAGGTTAGGTTAGACAGTCTAGGTTAGGTTAGGTTAGGTTAGACAGTCTAGGCTAGGTTAAACAGCCTAGGTAAGGTTAGAAAGCCTAGGTTAGGTTAGACAGCCTAGGTTAGGTTAGACAGCCTAGGTTAGGTTAGACAGCCTAGGTTAGACAGCCTAGGTTAGACAGCCCAGGTTAGGTTAGACAGCCTAGGTTAGACAGCCCAGGTTAGGTTAGACAGCCTAGGTTAGGTTAGACAGCCTAGGTTAGGTTAGACAGCCCAGGTTAGATTAGACAGCCTAGGTTAGACAGCCCAGGTTAGGTTAGACAGCCTAGGTTAGACAGCCCAGGTTAGGTTAGACAGCCCAGGTTAGGTTAGACAGCCTAGGTTAGGTTAGACAGTCTAGGTTAGGTTAGACAGCCTAGGTTAGGTTAGACAGCCCAGGTTAGGTTAGACAGCCTAGGTTAGACAGCCCAGGTTAGGTTAGACAGCCCAGGTTAGGTTAGACAGCCTAGGTTAGACAGCCCAGGTTAGGTTAGACAGCCTAGGTTAGGTTAGACAGCCTAGGTTAGGTTAGACAGGCCAGGTTAGGTTAGACAGCCCAGGTTAGGTTAGACAGCCCAGGTTAGGTTAGACAGCCTAGGTTAGACAGCCCAGGTTAGGTTAGACAGCCCAGGTTAGGTTAGACAGCCTAGGTTAGACAGCCCAGGTTAGGTTAGACAGCCTAGGTTAGGTTAGACAGCCTAGGTTAGGTTAGACAGCCCAGGTTAGGTTAGACCTTACCTACCTTGAGGATACCTTGAGGTTCTTCCGGGGCTTATCGTCCCCGCGGCCCGGTCATCGACCAGGCCTCCTGGTTGCTGGACTGATCAACCAGGCTGTTGGACGCGGCTGCTCGCAGCCTGACGTATGAGTCACAACCTGGTTGATCAGGTATCCTTTGGGGGTGCTTATCCAGTTCTCTCTTGAACACTATGAGGGGTTTGCCAGTTATGTCCCTTATGTGTAGTGGAAGCGTGTTGAACAGTCTCGGGCCTCTGATGTTGATAGAGTTCTCTCTCAGAGTACCAGTTGCACCTCTGCTTTTCAACGGGGGTATTCTGCACATCCTGCCATGTCTTCTGGTCTCATGTGATGTTATTTCTGTGTGCAGGTTTGGGACCAGCCCCTCTAATATTTTCCACCTAGACAGCCTAGGTTAGGTTAGACAGCCTAGGTTAGGTTAGACAGCCTAGGTTAGACAGCCCAGGTTAGGTTAGACAGCCTAGGTTAGACAGCCCAGGTTAGGTTAGACAGCCTAGGTTAGACAGCCCAGGTTAGGTTAGACAGCCTAGGTTAGGTTAGACAGCCTAGGTTAGGTTAGACAGCCTAGGTTAGGTTAGACAGTCTAGGTTAGGTTAGACAGCCTAGGTTAGGTTAGACAGCCCAGGTTAGGTTAGACAGCCTAGGTTAGACAGCCTAGGTTAGACAGCCCAGGTTAGGTTAGACAGCCTAGGTTAGACAGCCCAGGTTAGGTTAGACAGCCTAGGTTAGACAGCCCAGGTTAGGTTAGACAGCCTAATACATATATACACACACATCACAAACAATAAACATATTACCGAACCATCTGAGACATAAACATACATATTTCTTCTAAACATTACATATATTTAGGTATACTTTATAGACAATTTGCAAGAGACATGCAGGTAATTCAACGATAGAATACAGTCTTGTTGCAAAATTCTTATATGTCTCCAGAATACATAAAGAACATCTGTAACCCCTGTATGCTTATTACGCTTATTAAGAATATTACGCTCTTAGAATATATATATATATATATATATATATATATATATATATATATATATATATATATATATATATATATATATATATATATATTCTAAGAGCGTAATATTCTTAATAAGCGTAATAAGCATACAGGGGTTACAGATGTTCTTTATGTATTCTGGAGACATATAAGAATTTTGCAACAAGACTGTATTCTATCGTTGAATTACCTGCATGTCTCTTGCAAATTGTCTATAAAGTATACCTAAATATATGTAATGTTTAGAAGAAATATGTATGTTTATGTCTCAGATGGTTCGGTAATATGTTTATTGTTTGTGATGTGTGTGTATATATGTATTAGGCTGTCTAACCTAACCTGGGCTGTCTAACCTAGGCTGTCTAACCTAACCTGGGCTGTCTAACCTAGGCTGTCTAACCTAACCTGGGCTGTCTAACCTAGGCTGTCTAACCTAGGCTGTCTAACCTAACCTGGGCTGTCTAACCTAACCTAGGCTGTCTAACCTAACCTAGACTGTCTAACCTAACCTAGGCTGTCTAACCTAACCTAGGCTGTCTAACCTAACCTAGGCTGTCTAACCTAACCTGGGCTGTCTAACCTAGGCTGTCTAACCTAACCTGGGCTGTCTAACCTAGGCTGTCTAACCTAACCTGGGCTGTCTAACCTAGGCTGTCTAACCTAACCTAGGCTGTCTAACCTAACCTAGGCTGTCTAGGTGGAAAATATTAGAGGGGCTGGTCCCAAACCTGCACACAGAAATAACATCACATGAGACCAGAAGACATGGCAGGATGTGCAGAATACCCCCGTTGAAAAGCAGAGGTGCAACTGGTACTCTGAGAGAGAACTCTATCAACATCAGAGGCCCGAGACTGTTCAACACGCTTCCACTACACATAAGGGGCATAACTGACAAACCCCTCACAGTGTTCAAGAGAGAACTGGATAAGCACCCCCAAAGGATACCTGATCAACCAGGTTGTGACTCATACGTCAGGCTGCGAGCAGCCGCGTCCAACAGCCTGGTTGATCAGTCCAGCAACCAGGAGGCCTGGTCGATGACCGGGCCGCGGGGACGATAAGCCCCGGAAGAACCTCAAGGTATCCTCAAGGTAGGTAAGGTCTAACCTAACCTGGGCTGTCTAACCTAACCTAGGCTGTCTAACCTAACCTAGGCTGTCTAACCTAACCTGGGCTGTCTAACCTAGGCTGTCTAACCTAACCTGGGCTGTCTAACCTAACCTGGGCTGTCTAACCTAGGCTGTCTAACCTAACCTGGGCTGTCTAACCTAACCTGGGCTGTCTAACCTAACCTGACCTGTCTAACCTAACCTAGGCTGTCTAACCTAACCTAGGCTGTCTAACCTAACCTGGGCTGTCTAACCTAGGCTGTCTAACCTAACCTGGGCTGTCTAACCTAACCTGGGCTGTCTAACCTAGGCTGTCTAACCTAACCTGGGCTGTCTAACCTAACCTAGGCTGTCTAACCTAACCTAGACTGTCTAACCTAACCTAGGCTGTCTAACCTAACCTGGGCTGTCTAACCTAACCTGGGCTGTCTAACCTAGGCTGTCTAACCTAACCTGGGCTGTCTAACCTAGGCTGTCTAATCTAACCTGGGCTGTCTAACCTAACCTAGGCTGTCTAACCTAACCTAGGCTGTCTAACCTAACCTGGGCTGTCTAACCTAGGCTGTCTAACCTAACCTGGGCTGTCTAACCTAACCTGGGCTGTCTAACCTAGGCTGTCTAACCTAGGCTGTCTAACCTAACCTAGGCTGTCTAACCTAACCTAGGCTGTCTAACCTAACCTAGGCTTTCTAACCTTACCTAGGCTGTTTAACCTAGCCTAGACTGTCTAACCTAACCTAACCTAACCTAGACTGTCTAACCTAACCTAACCTAACCTAGGCTGTCTAACCTTGCCCAGGCTGTTTAACCTAGCCTAGACTGTCTAACCTAACTTAACCTAACCTAGACTGTCTAACCTAACCTAACCTAACCTAGGCTGTCTAACCTAACCTAACCTAACCTAACCTAGGCTGTTTAACCTAGCCTAGACTGTCTAACCTAACCTAACCTAGCCTAGACTGTCTAACCTAACCTAACCTAGGCTGTCTAACCTTACCTAGGCTGTTTAACCTAGCCTAGACTGTCTAACTTAACCTAACCTAACCTAGAATCTCTAACCTAAGGGGGGTCAAAATGACAGTCAAAAATGACAGTCAATTGCGCCTCCTTGTGTTTATATAGTTATTCCTTAATCACCAGTTCCAAATTTGTCATATATATGTATAAATCACTTCACTCGACAGTCAAATGCTTATCATTCACAGGCATATATATCATTAAGTCACATATAAATGGCTAATTCCATTCATTGAGAGTCAAACTGCCTTCACATGTGACCTTGACGAAAATATATATATAAATAAAAGTCTTAAACAACTCGTAAGTGATTCTAGCGTTTTCAGAATATATTGTTGGCAATTTGGCGCCAAAAAAGCAATTGTTTAAGTAGGATTTCAAAATTGATTTTCACACACACACGCAAAATATTATTTCCCTTTCATATTCTATACAAAAATATAATTTTTTTTCTTTATCACTCAATATCTTCAAATCTATTCATTTTCTTTAATTATTTCGGCAATCATTTTAAACCGTAACCGTTATCCACCAATCATTTTAAACTGTAACCGTTATCCGCCAATCATTTTAAACTGTAACCGTTAATCCACCAATCATTTTAAACTGTAACCGTTATCCACCAATCATTTTAAACTGTAACCGTTAATCCACCAATCATTTTAAACTGAAACCGTTAATCCACCAATCATTTTAAACTGAAACCGTTAATCCACCAATCATTTTAAACTGTGACCGTTATCCACCAATCATTTCAAACTATGACCGTTATCCACCAATCATTTCAAACTCTAACGGTCATCCCGTTTCAAAAAGAGACTGGCTTTCTTAGTGCCAATAAATAGGCTCACCATGGCACTTGCGTGAGTGACACTTGAGTGAGTGTCACGTCCCTGAGTGCCGCGGGAGAGGCCACAGGCTCACACGCACAGATTCCTGACTCTACTGAGAGCCTTGGCCAAGTGGCACCCCCATTGGCACCCCTCCGCTACGCCTAGGTAATGGGGGGGGGACCTGGCACACACACACACCATTAGAGGGGGGGAGGGGATTTGTAGTGCCAAACGTCATATGCCGTTCACTACTAGGGGTTTATAGTGCCATAGGTGTAGTGCCGGCCCTCTCACACAGTGCCTAGGTTAGATTAGACAGCCTAGGATAGATTAGACAGCCTAGATTAGGTTAGACAGCCTAGATTAGGTTAGACAGCCTAGTCTAGGTCAAGTTAGACAGCCTAGGTTAGACAGCCTAGGCTAAGTTAGACAGCCAAGATTAGGTTAGACAGCCTAGATTAGGTTAGACAGCCTAGATTAGGTTAGACAGCCTAGATTAGGTGGGACATCCTAGGCTAGGTCAGGTTAGACAGCCTAGGCAAGGTTAGAAAGCCTAGGATAGGTTAGAACGCCTAGATTAGGTTAGACAGCCTAGAATGGGTTAGACAGCCTAGGTTAGGATTGACAGCCTTGGTTAGGATTGACAGCCTTGGTTAGGTTTGACAGCCTAGCTTATTTTATGTTAGACAGCCTAGGTTAGGTTAGACAGCCTAGGTTTGATTAGTTTAGACAGCCTAGGTTAGGTTTGGTTAGGTTAGACAGCCTAGGTAAGGTTAGACAGCCTAGGTTTGATTAGTTTAGACAACCTAGGTTAGGTTAGGTTAGCATAGATTAAACAGACTAGGTTAGGTTAGACAGTCTAGGTTAGGTTAGGTTAGGTTAGACAGTCTAGGTTAGGTTAGGTTAGACAGCCCCTAGTTTAGACAGCCTAGGTTAGATTAGAAAGCCTAGGTTACGTTAGGATAGACAGCCTAGGCTAGGCTAAACAGACTAAGTTAGGTTAGACAGCCTAGGTTGGGCTAGGTTAGACAGCTTAAGTTAGGTTAGGTTAGACAGCTCTTAGGTTAGATTACGTTAGACAGCCAAGATTAGGTTAGACAGTCTAGGTTAGGTTAAACAGCTTAAGTTAGGTTAGACAGCCTAGGTTGGGCTAGGTTAGACAGCTTAAGATAGGTTAGGTTAAAATGCCTGGGTTACATTAGACAGCTTAGGTTAGGTTAGACAGCCTAGGTTTGGTTAGACAGTCCCTAGGTTAGATTAGACAGCCTTAGTTAAGTTAGACAGCCGAAGTTAGGATAGGTTAGACAGTCAAGATTTGGTTAAACAGCCTAGGTAAGGTTAGACAGCCTAGGTAAGGTTAGATAGCCTAGGTTAGGTTAGGTTAGACAGTCTAGGCTAGGTTAAACAGCCTAGGTTAGGTTAGGTTAAGTTAGGTTAGAGAGTCTAGGTTAGGTTAGGTTAGGTTAGACAGTCTAGGCTAGGTTAAACAGCCTAGGTTAGGTTAGGTTAGGTTAGGTTAGAGATTCTAGGTTAGGTTAGGTTAAGTTAGACAGTCTAGGCTAGGTTAAACAGCCTAGGTAAGTTTAGACAGCCTAGGTTAGGGTAGGTTAGACAGTCTAGGCTAGGTTAGGTTAGGTTAGACAGTCTAGGCTAGGTTAGGTTAGGTTAGACAGTCTAGGCTAGGTTAAACAGCCTAGGTTAGGTTAGGTAGGTAGGTTAGGTTAGACAGCCTAGGTTAGGTTAGGTTAGGTTAGACAGTCTAGGTTAGGTTAAGTTAGGTTAGACAGTCTAGGCTAGGTTAAACAGCCTGGGCAAGGTTAGACAGCCTAGGTTAGGTTAGGTTAGGTTAGACAGTCTAGGTTAGGTTAGGTTAGGTTAGACAGTCTAGGCTAGGTTAAACAGCCTAGGTAAGGTTAGAAAGCCTAGGTTAGGTTAGACAGCCTAGGTTAGGTTAGACAGCCTAGGTTAGGTTAGACAGCCTAGGTTAGACAGCCTAGGTTAGACAGCCCAGGTTAGGTTAGACAGCCCAGGTTAGGTTAGACAGCCTAGGTTAGACAGCCCAGGTTAGGTTAGACAGCCTAGGTTAGGTTAGACAGCCTAGGTTAGGTTAGACAGCCCAGGTTAGATTAGACAGCCTAGGTTAGACAGCCCAGGTTAGGTTAGACAGCCTAGGTTAGACAGCCCAGGTTAGGTTAGACAGCCCAGGTTAGGTTAGACAGCCTAGGTTAGGTTAGACAGTCTAGGTTAGGTTAGACAGCCTAGGTTAGGTTAGACAGCCCAGGTTAGGTTAGACAGCCTAGGTTAGACAGCCCAGGTTAGGTTAGACAGCCCAGGTTAGGTTAGACAGCCTAGGTTAGACAGCCCAGGTTAGGTTAGACAGCCTAGGTTAGGTTAGACAGCCTAGGTTAGGTTAGACAGGCCAGGTTAGGTTAGACAGCCCAGGTTAGGTTAGACAGCCCAGGTTAGGTTAGACAGCCTAGGTTGGACAGCCCAGGTTAGGTTAGACAGCCCAGGTTAGGTTAGACAGCCTAGGTTAGACAGCCCAGGTTAGGTTAGACAGCCTAGGTTAGGTTAGACAGCCTAGGTTAGGTTAGACAGCCCAGGTTAGGTTAGACAGCCTAGGTTAGGTTAGACAGCCTAGGTTAGGTTAGACAGCCTAGGTTAGACAGCCCAGGTTAGGTTAGACAGCCTAGGTTAGACAGCCCAGGTTAGGTTAGACAGCCTACGTTAGGTTAGACAGTCTAGGTTAGGTTAGACAGCCTAGGTTAGGTTAGACAGCCCAGGTTAGGGTAGACAGCCTAGGTTAGACAGCCCAGGTTAGGTTAGACAGCCCAGGTTAGGGTAGACAGCCTAGGTTAGACAGCCCAGGTTAGGTTAGACAGCCTAGGTTAGACAGCCCAGGTTAGGTTAGACAGCCTAGGTTAGGTTAGACAGCCCCTAGGTTTGTTTAGACAGCTTAGGTTAGGTTAGACAGCCTAGGTTAGGTTAGACAGCCTCTAGGTTAGGTTAGACAGTACCCACATGAGCAACAGAGACGTTAGAAAGAATTTTTTCAGTGTCAGAGTAGTTAACAGGTGAAATGCATTGAAATTGAAATAAGTTTATTGAGATAAAATACACACAAAGGGATGAGGTAGCTCAAGCTATTCTCACCCCGTTCAGTACAACGTGTTAATACATATATACACACACATCACAAACAATAAACATATTACCGAACCATCTGAGACATAAACATACATATTTCTTCTAAACATTACATATATTTAGGTATACTTTATAGATAATTTGCAAGAGACATGCAGATAATTCAACGATAGAATACAGTCTTGTTGCAAAATTCTTATATGTCTCCAGAATACATAAAGAACATCTGTAACCCCTGTATGCTTATTACGCTTATTAAGAATATTACGCTCTTAGAATATATATATATATATATATATATATATATATATATATATATATATATATATATATATATATATATATATATATATATATATATATATGTGTGTATATGCTTAGAATATATGAAGAATATATGCTCTTAGAATATTACGGATCAGTTACATCCTATTGAAGGCTCGAAGTTTATTTTTGAGAAATATTAGTTGTTCTTAGCAAATAATATGCCCCATAAATTATTACTTAGAATAAGAGTGCTTTACCAACTAATATTATATACACTGTTTGTAATACAGTGGTATGCATATATGCATATACTCGGTATGTATATGCGTGTATGCATATACAAGGTATGGAGGCTCGTCCCGGAACTGAGAGGATTGAGCTACGAGGAAAGGCTAAAGGAGCTGAACCTCACATCCCTGGAAAACAGAAAATTAAGAGGAGACATGATAACCACCTACAAAATTATCAGGGGGAATTGACAGGGTGGACAAAGACACACTCTTCAGCACGGGTGGGACACGAACAAGGGGACACACAGGTGGAAACTGAGTACCCACATCAGCCACAGAGACGTTAGAAATTATTATTTCAGTGTCAGAGTAGTTAACAAATGGAATGCATTAGGCAGTGATGTGGTGGAGGCTGACTCCATACACAGTTTATAATGTAGATATGATAGAGCCCAATAGGCTCAGCAACCTGTACACCAGTTGATTGACGAGAGAGGCGAGACCAAAGAGCCCAGCTCAACCCCCGCAAGCTTAATAAGGTGAATACACTAGTTTGTGCTTTAAAGATCTATAAAGAATGTATTGTAGGAACGTCCACAGAAAACGATGTTACACCGGCATGTGTATGGGGGAAACTACTGTAAGCAGGATGGAATGGTGTCTACTATCACTATAGGACGGGTATGTTTTTGTTGTTGATTTTTTTTTAGGGGCGACGGCTATGTAGGATGGGTATATGGTCAACTACAACCCCACAGTATGGGAATGGGGTCCACTACCACCCACAGGATGGGTATAGGGTCAACTACAACCCCACAGTATGGGAATGGGGTACACTACCACCCACAGGATGGGTATAGGGTCCACTACAACCCCACAGGATGTGTATGGGGTCCACCACCACCCACAGGATGGGTATAGGGTCCACTACCACTCACAGGATGGGTATGGGGTCCACCACCACCCACAGGATGGGTATAGGGTCCACTACCACTCACAGGATGGGTATGGGGTCCACCACCACCCACAGGATGGGTATAGGGTCCACTACCACTCACAGGATGGGAATGGGATCCACCACCACCCACAGGATGGACATTGGGTCCAATACCACCCACAGGATGGGTATGGGGTCCACCACCACTCACAGGATGAGTATGGGGTCCACTACCACCCACAGGATGGGTATGGGGTCCACCACCACTCACAGGATGAGTATGGGGTCCACTACCACCCACAGGATGGGTATGGGGTCCACCACCACTCACAGGATGAGTATGGGGTCCACTACCACCCACAGGATGGGTATGGGGTCCACTACCACCCACAGGATGAGTATGGGGTCCACTACCACCCACAGGATGAGTATGGGGTCCACTACCACCCACAGGATGAGTATGGGGTCCACTACCACCCACAGGATGGGTATGGGGTCCACCACCACTCACAGGATGAGTATGGGGTCCACTACCACCCACAGGATGAGTATGGGGTCCACTACCACCCACAGGATGGGTATGGGGTCCACCACCACTCACAGGATGAGTATGGGGTCCACTACCACCCACAGGATGAGTATGGGGTCCACTACCACCCACAGGATGGGTATGGGGTCCACCACCACCCACAGGATGAGTATGGGGTCCACTACCACCCACAGGATGGGTATGGGGTCCACCACCACTCACAGGATGAGTATGGGGTCCACTACCACCCACAGGATGGGTATGGGGTCCACTACCACCCACAGGATGGGTATGGGGTCCACCACCACTCACAGGATGAGTATGGGGTCCACTACCACCCACAGGATGAGTATGGGGTCCACTACCACCCACAGGATAGGTATGGGGTCCACCACCACCCACAGGATGGGTATGGGGTCCACCACCACTCACAGGATGAGTATGGGGTCCACTACCACCCACAGGATGGGTATGGGGTCCACTACCACCCACAGGATGGGTATGGGGTCCACCACCACTCACAGGATGGGTATGGGGTCCACCACCACCCACAGGATGGGTATGGGGCCCACTACCACCCACAGGATGGGTATAGGGTCCACCACCACCCACAGGATGGGTATGGGGTCCACCACCACTCACAGGATGGGTATGGGGTCCACCACCACCCACAGGATGAGTATGGGGCCCACTACCACCCACAGGATGGGTATAGGGTCCACTACCACCCACAGGATGGGTATGGGGTCCACCACCACTCACAGGATGGGTATGGGGTCCACCACCACCCACAGGATGGGTATGGGGCCCACTACCACCCACAGGATGGGTATAGGGTCCACCACCACCCACAGGATGGGTATGGGGTCCACTACCACTCACAGGATGGGTATGGGGTCCACCACCACCCACAGGATGGGTATGGGGTCCACCACCACTCACAGGATGGGTATGGGGTCCACCACCACCCACAGGATGGGTATGGGGTCCACTACCACTCACAGGATGGGTATGGGGTCCACCACCACCCACAGGATGGGTATGGGGTCTACAACCACCCACAGGATGGGTATGGGGTCTACAACCACCCACAGGATGGGTATAGGGTCCACTACCACCCACAGGATGGGTATGGGGTCCACCACCCTCCGCAGGATAGGTATGGGGCCCACTACCACCCACAGGATGGGTATAGGGTCCACTACCACCCACAGGATGGGTATGGGGTCCACCACCACTCACAGGATGGGTATGGGGTCTACAACCACCCACAGGATGGGTATGGGGTCCACCACCACCAACAGGATGGGTATGGGATCAACCACTACCCACAGGATGGGTATGGGGTCCACCACCACCCACAGGATGGGTATGGGGTCCACCACCCTCCGCAGGATAGGTATGGGGTCTACAACCACCCACAGGATGGGTATGGGGTCCACCACCACCCACAGGATGGGTATGGGGTCCACCACCATCCACAGGACGGGTTTGGGGTCCACCACCACCCACAGGATGAGGTGTGGTTCACCACCACTCACAGGATGGGTATGGGGTCCACTACCATCCACAGGATGGGTATGGGGGTCCACCACCACCCACAGGATGGGTATGGGGTCCACCACCACTCACAGGATGCGTATGGGGTCCACTACCATCCACAAGGATGGGTATGGGGGTCCACCACCACCCACAGGATGGGAATGGGGTCCACCACCACCCACAGGATGGGTATAGGGTCCACCACCACCCACAGGATGGGTATGGGGTCCACTACCATCCACAAGATGGGTATGGGGTCCATCACCACCCACAGGATGGGTATGGGGTCCACTACCACCACCCACAGGATGGGTATGGGGTCCAGCACCACCCACAGG
>WNGS01164131.1:32907-48550 GCA_020271785.1 Procambarus virginalis
GGTAGTGGTGTTGGTAGTGGGTTGATGATGGTAGTGGTGTTGGTAGGGGGATGATGATGGTAGTGGTGTTGGTAGTGGTGTTGGTAGTGGTGTTGGTAGGGGGATGATGATGGTAGTGGTGTTGGTAGGGGATGATGATGGTAGTGGTGTTGGTAGTGGGATGATGATGGTAGTGGTGTTGGTAGTGGGATGATGATGGTAGTGGTGTTGGTAGGGGGATGATGATGGTAGTGGTGTTGGTAGTGGTGTTGGTAGTGGTGTTGGTAGGGGGATGATGATGGTAGTGGTGTTGGTAGTGGGATGATGATGGTAGTGGTGTTGGTAGTGGTGTTGGTAGGGGGATGATGATGGTAGTGGTGTTGGTAGTGGGATGATGATGGTAGTGGTGTTGGTAGTGGGATGATGATGGTAGTGGTGTTGGTAGTGGTGTTGGTAGTGGTGTTGGTAGTGGTGGTAGTAGGGGGATGATGATGGTAGTGGTGTTGGTAGTGGGTTGATGATGGTAGTGGTGGTAGTAGTGGTTGAAATAATGGTCAGTGGAAGGAGAGAAATATAAGCATTAGACATAAAATCAAAACCGTTTATTAAAGAAAATAATACTCATTAAAATTATTAAAACACCATACAAACAATAAAACAAATAATCCTCATAATCATCTGTACCACCTACTGGGTGCAGAGGCTGTACCACCTACTGGGTGCAGAGGCTGTACCACCTACTGGGTGCAGAGGCTGTACCACCTACTGGGTGCAGAGGCTGTACCACCTACTGGGTGCAGAGGCTGTACCACCTACTGGGTGCAGAGGCTGTACCACCTACTGGGTGCAGAGGCTGTACCACCTACTGGGTGCAGAGGCTGTACCACCTACTGGGTGCAGAGGCTGTACCACCTACTGGGTGCAGAGGCTGTACCACCTACTGGGTGCAGAGGCTGTACCACCTACTGGGTGCAGAGGCTGTACCACCTACTGGGTGCAGAGGCTGTACCACCTACTGGGTGCAGAGGCTGTACCACCTACTGGGTGCAGAGGCTGTACCACCTACTGGGTGCAGAGGCTGTACCACCTGGTGGGTACAGAGGCTGTACCACCTAGTGGGTACAGAGGCTGTACCACCTAGTGGGTACAGAGGCTGTACCACCTGGTGGGTACAGAGGCTGTACCACATAGTGGGTACAGAGGCTGTACCACCTGGTGGGTACAGAGGCTGTACCACATAGTGGGTACAGAGGCTGTACCACCTAGTGGGTACAGAGGCTGTACCACCTGGTGGGTACAGAGGCTGTACCACATAGTGGGTACAGAGGCTGTACCACCTAGTGGGTACAGAGGCTGTACCACCTACTGGGTGCAGAGGATGTACCACCTGGTGGGTACAGAGGCTGTACCACATAGTGGGTACAGAGGCTGTACCACCTAGTGGGTAAAGAGGCTGTACCACATAGTGGGTACAGAGGCTGTACCACATAGTGGGTACAGAGGCTGTACCACCTGGTGGGTACAGAGGCTGTACCACCTAGTGGGTGCAGAGGCTGTACCACCTGGTGGGTACAGAGGCTGTACCACCTGGTGGGTACAGAGGCTGTACCACCTGGTGGGTACAGAGGCTGTACCACCTGGTGGGTACAGAGGCTGTACCACCTAGTGGGTGCAGAGGCTGTACCACCTGGTGGGTACAGAGGCTGTACCACCTGGTGGGTACAGAGGCTGTACCACCTAGTGGGTGCAGAGGCTGTACCACCTGGTGGGTACAGAGGCTGTACCACCTGGTGGGTACAGAGGCTGTACCACCTAGTGGGTGCAGAGGCTGTACCACCTGGTGGGTACAGAGGCTGTACCACCTAGTAGGTGTAACAAACTAGGTTGTTGCAGGAATTATCCCGTATGTTCTCTCTCAGACATGGGAGTTTGGGAAGTTGGAGTCACGTTGTAGTGACCTGACTCTGGGAACACGGGGCATCCCCTGGGAATTAGCGGTCTAGGGTCACAAGATGGCTTGCGCCTTTGTCTCATAGTAACGTATAATGAATTATTTTACAGAATTCAGTAATTTAGAGAAATCAGTCTTCATTCATATTGTATTCATACATATTCAATAGTATTTCTGTTTAAAGTATCAAGAGTATCCTAAATTGTCAATACTTTAGTAAGTCACCGTCAGTGACGTCATGAGCCGGGACTAGGCCTTGGCGCGGAGTGACCTTGATGACCTGGCGGTCACGGGTCATCAGCGTTTCCACATTCAGTAATTCTCAAAGGTCAAATAGCCATTTTGTAATCGGAAATAGCCCTTCCCTAAGATGCCTGTGTAATTACCTTGAGGTTAAAAGAGTCCAACCATCTGGGTCGGTCAGTACAACAGAGATTAGTTGTTCAACTTAAACCCTACGAGTAAACTTAGTAATCCTAAGCGTAGGAATACCCTGCCCTGGCTTCTGTGTAGGGCAGAGCGAGGAAAGATCAGTGTGGAGAAGGCAAGGACTCTGGAAGGTGACCACTCCACCTCCCCCGAAACCAGCACTACACCAGCTGGTCAGCTATAAGAGGTAGAGTTGCTATAAGTTTGGTATAGGAAGTTAGTCATCTCATGCCTAAGACAGGGAGTGTTCAGCCAGGGAGTGCTTTGATTTATATTTTGTTTTAGATTTTGAATCAATACTTTAGTTAGTAAATTGCATTTTTATAATTTCCATTTTATGTTTCATTATTCATTGTCCTGGACATGTGGCTCCCACAAGGCCGAGTTTCGTTGAGCTGCAGAGCCTAACACCGATTAAGAATTCAGTATCCCTTTGATTGTTAATATTTCCACACTTAACGTGGATTCATCCCTCCCATGCCAACTAGCTGGGGATCAAGCCCCAAGATTTATTGAGAGCATAATCGATCCAGACCTCGGATATTACTCCCCAGTGTTAATGGTCTGGCGGTGGCAGCGTAAGGAGATTCTAGAGTTTGCTAGGAGCCTAGCTCCACGTCATAACGGCTGTAGAATCTTAGCCGGTCAAAACGGTTAAGACCACGTGGCGTGGGATTCAGCTTGAGTAGTAGCTCTTGGGTCCCTTGGTTAGAAGAGAGAGTTAAATCAGAATATGGGTAAAGAGGAAGGGTTAAAAGAAAGAAAAAGAAAGAAAGGGGAAGTGGGTAAGTTATAGGGGAAGAATGGAAGTAAATGCAAAGGGCCTATTGGCCCATATTTCTTGATGCTCCTATATTGGTGCGGAGTCTTGAAGTGGGTAGAATATAGTTGTGTATTAATTGGCTGTTGATTGCTGGTGTTGACTTCTTAATGTGTAGTGCCTCGCAGATATCAAGCCACCTGCTATCGCTGTATCTATCGATGATTTCCGTGTTTTTTGTGAAGACTTCTCTGGTGATGGTCTGGTTGTGTGAAGAGATTACATGTTCCTTAATGGGAACTTAATTAAGGAACATATAATCTCTTCCCACAACCAGACCATCACCAGAGAAGTCTTAACAGAAAACACGGAAATCATCGATAGATACAGTGATAGCAGGCGGCTTGATATCTGCGAGGCACTACACATTAAGAAGTCAACACCAGCAATCAACAGCCAATTAATACACAACTATATTCTACCCACTTCAAGACTCCGCACCAATATAGAAGCATCAAGAAATATGGGCCAATAGGTCCTTTNCATGATGGTGTTATCTCTGAATTCTGCGAATTTCTTTTTCGCATTCCATTATATAATGACGCAAAGTATGCGAATAGTTAAACATGCTCAATGAATTTGTGTTAGTTTGCTAATGTAATTGTATGGGGTTTGCATAAGTTTGTTGAGAATATAATTGAATGCTGGTTTAGTTCATTTATTATGAATCCCATACCCATCTTGTGGGGCGGGTAGTGGGAAGGGTTACACGGCAGATAATGGACTCTGGCAATGAACCAACAATTCATTTGGCTCAAGCAAGAAAACAAACAACAAATGGGTAAACGAAATTGCCAAATTTTATTTGTGCAAGTTTGCAAATGTGATTGTAAGGTTTTTTTTTGCACAAGTTTGAGAATATGTAATTGAATGTTAGTTTTAATTCATTTATTAATGCAGCCTCTATTCCCATCTTGCGGGCAATAGCGGAAAGGGTGCAGCGATGCATGATGGGCCTCAGAGTCAGAACCTACACAATTCATTTACCTAAAGCAAGATTTCGCAATCTTAATGAGCTAGTTTTTTTTTTTTTGAAAAAAATCCATTGGTCATTGTCACACATCAACAATGGGGCACGAGAAAGACCGCAAGTGCAGTTTCTAAATTAAAACCAAGACTGTGATATGTGGAGAGCTAGCTAGTATCATAATTTATCTGTTTTTCCTGCGCACCGCCAGCATCCAGTGGGGGGGCTAAGCTGAGCAGTAGTAACATCTAGAAGTCTGCTGCTTTTATTGGATGATCCATAGATGTGTACTGGCTCCTCTTGCATCATCACATTAGTAGCAGTTTCTAAATTAAACAACTAGCATATGTAAAGAGCTAGTCTAACAATTTATATGTTTTTATTTTTTTATTTTTATCAGGCTCACTGCCCCTCTATCCAGCGGACTGCAGCTGGATGGGTTACAATTGAGCCAAAAACAGTTGGTCAGGGCGAGATATGGCTTCATTTAGAGGCTGATCTAACAATTTATATGTTTTTATTTTATCAGGCCCACTTCCCTTCTATCCAGAAGACTGCGGCTGGATGGGTTACAATTGAGCCAAAAACAGTTGGTCAGGGCGAGATACGGCCTCATTCAGAGAAATTTACTATAGCCAAAAAGCTTGAACGTCGGGAACTGAACGCGGGCCTGCACGAGTTGTTCTTGGCACTCAAATGTTTAGAGATTAAAATCTCTATAATTACAGGGGGGCAACTAAGATACCGCATCATTTAGTGAAATTTGCAATGTCCAATAGTTTGGACGTTGGGGAATTGAGCCAGGACTTGCACGAAGGTTGCTCTGCATCCAGTGCAAATGATGAAACATGTGGGAGAAGGAGAGGAAGAGAGATTTACTCCCTTGTAAAACCTTTAAAAAAAAATTGTGGTCTGAGTTTCGAAAATATTGGTAACTTTTGTATACAGAATGAAACTGTTATTAACACTAACATGTATCCCGAAGAATAAATCTTTCACTATGCTATACATAAGTTATAGTTAGTTTAAAAGTTAGTAATAATCTTAATGTCGTGCCTTCCAAACACGGCTCATTAAAATAATTTTTTGTTTATGAAATCGCGTAAGTATTTATGCAATATTTATTATAAAACAGTCACAATATGTATGGCATATCATTTTTATAGAGAGACTTTATAAGGTAAATATAATAGCAATGCGAAACTCTTTCTATCTGACGCATTATTTTAAATAAATACAGTTGGGCAAAAACATGTCTATTGCCGCGTGACTGGCTTTGGGATTTGTTGGAGGGCAGGAATATTAGATTGACTTAAAACTTAATGCTAGTTATTTAGTCAAGAATGGAATAGAATAGAACTATCAGGAGAAAACGCCAAGCCATTACGATCATGTAGCACTGGAAAGGAGTCAGGATAAGGATTTGGAATAGGATGGGAGGAGGGAATGGCGGCCCAACCACTTGGATGGTCGGGGGATTGAATGCCAACCTGCATGAAGTGAGGCCGTCGCTCTACCGTCCAGCCCAATTGGACTATTTATTCAAGATTTTTTTTTTTTATATATTGAGGCGGATATTTTTCTCCCTGATTCTATGTATGATTAACGACCCAGTGCAGGTTTGGAAGGCTTTGGCAATTAAAGCACCGCAAGATTGTGAGTGTTCAAGTTTAGGGGAGACTAAGCATTTTTTTGTGTGAATGTGCAAAGCCCGTGTTTATTTTGTGTAAGTTAAAAATTGAGTTTTTGTTTGTGTATAAGAGTTTAGCAAGTGTGTTTGTTTTAAGTATGTGAGAATTAGTAGCCTTGGTGAGGACAGGAGGCCGGTAGCTTGTCAGAAGTCTCTCTTATTTTGCCCTGATGTGTTTAAGTAAGATTGTGCAACTGTTTTAAGTTTAGGGGGACTAAGTATTTTGCGTGAATGTGAAAGCCCTGGGTTTATTTGTATAAGTTGAACAAAAAAAAAAATTGAGTTTGTGTATGAGTTTTTGTTTTTGCGAGCGAGTTTGTTTAAGCATGTGCTATCATTAAAAACTTTCCAAAGTGATGACAGTAATGCCAAAAATGAATTCATCTTCTCACTTTTTGAAAGGTGGAGGTCTAACATTTTCTAAATCCCTTTGCGCTTGATACACTACCACTGACATAAAAAACGGAAACTGATGGATTCGACTTTTAAATTTTTAGGTGTGATTACTTTACCTCGAGGTTACCTTGAGGTGCTTCCGGGGGCTTAGCGTCCCCGCGGCCCGGTCATCGACCAGGCCTCCTGGTTGCTGGACTGATCAACCAGGCTGTTGGACGTGGCTGCTCGCAGCCTGACGTATGAGTCACAGCCTGGTTGATCAGGTATCCTTTGGAGGTGCTTATCCAGTTCTCTCTTGAACACTGTGAGGGGTTTGCCAGTTATGCCCCTTGTGTGTAGCGGGAGCGTGTTGAACAGTCTTGGGCCCCTGAAGTTGGTAGAGTTTGTGATGTATAAATGATAGCAAAAAAGTATTGCATAGCAACAGAAAGCAAAACTACTGTCACGATACATGAGTTATTGGGGCCCCCACCACAAAGGCTGAGCTAATGTGGTGATAAAAAAATAATACAATTTAATACAGAACATTACCATATTCTTAAATGATATTAAATTGCTTAAATCAGGTAAAACACTAAACTACTTTCCTTCATAGCATATTTATGTCAAATTAATTGGAGTGTCAAATCCAACACAATATGGCTGAGGCCCCACTATTTTGCAGTTAACTTTTATTCTATGAAATATCGCAGTAAATGTCAATGTGTCTAACGTTTATTACAAAAGATAGGCATACATTTGATGCTATTTTTCATATTAAAATTTAATTTGAGGCCTGACAATTACATCTATAAAATCTATAAACAGGTTAGAACATACAAATGCGAGCATGCCCTTTTTCCACTAGTAATCAACTGAATGCCACAGAAAATGGAATCTTTACTTTGCCTACAGAAAACGGAGCAAAGCCGAGTAGGGGAGGGGGGACTGCATGGAATAAACAGTTTCCAACCTGACTCTTCTCACATATATACATGTCTTTCTTGACCTCATTTGAAATTATGTAGAGTACTGAAAGCTCATTTTTCCATAGCAAATATACTAAGGAACTTATTTTACGACTAGAACGCAAACTAGGACCCCTCATTCAGATTAAAAACACGAGAATTATTGACTGAACATTTACCCACCATCAAACACACACAGGACTCTTTAAAGCTATTTTAACTTCTTTAAAACCCTAATATGACCCTCTCACATGCAAATCCTGTACTATGGTTCGCCCTTCATGTCAATGTATCTCACAGTATCAGGCAAATTCAAGATAAGGCCTACTACACCTAAATATCCAACTTGGTCTTTGTAAGGAATCTTGACCCCCTCTTGTATGCTTGACCCCACTGGGGCATTCATAGATAGGGGGTCCTATTGCTGACGTCAGGTCACGTGATACCCCTGCGACAAATAAGGAAAATTTCACCTGATTGGTCCATGACCTGGGACAGAAAGAGAATTTCCTACTCGGGTCCTGATTGGTCAAGAACATCGCGCCCCCGTTCTCTCCACCCACCTCTGACCATTTACAGAAAATGGAGCCATGCCAAGGGCTCCTTATACTATTCAGTCATAGCATCATTAAAGTACTCCAAAAACTTCTATATTCGCTTTCAACTGTGTTTATTTGTTTTAACCTATTGAACATTACCCTCTGATCCATTTCAAAAGTAAGGGCCCCCAAATTGATACCGTAGTACTCTGGTAACACCCCGGGCCAAATTGTGATTTTTTGCTCATGTTATTAAATACTCCAAAAACGTTTATATTCCTATCACCAGTGCATTTTTGGTTTGAATCTATTGAACATTCTTTTTCTGTACCTCTCATAATTAGGGGCCCCCTTCTTGATGCCTTAGACTCATCTTATACATACGCGACAAAAAGTGAAAAAACAGGCTAGGGTAGAGCAAGAGTCGCTCAAGTATACCCTGGGTGGTGGACCATGGGGACCCCTAGGGGGAACGGACAACCACCCCACCCAGCCAGCCAGCCAGGTGCGCGCCGACTGTGCCCTAACCCAACCCACCCACCACCCCAAAAAAAAGATTTTCTCTTTCTGGCCCCCGTCGGTGTGGAAGTCCCAACAGTTTCTGAATTTTTTTCCCCATGTGTCTCCTTTTACACTACTATTATGTACTATATTAGACCTCATATAGCGTGTATTAGGCCTAGGAAGGTTAGATTAGGTTGTCTTTGTATTTAAGTTTTTTGTTATTATTGTATTTACTTATTTTCTTTATCTTTTGTATTTATGTTAACATAAATACAAAACCTTTTTTGGTTTGTCCAAATTCAATAGTACAGATTTCTACTCTCTAATTACGTTGTACGTCGCTATACGTAGTATGGTACTCATCCTTCCTATAAGTACTACCAAGACAGGAAGATGGGCTGCTCACTCAGAGTAAAATAAATATTAATTAAATTTTTTTTTTTTACTATTTATTTGCCTTATTTAAATGTTTCCCTAACCTTATTTTTTGAGGTATATAATATTAACCAAAGCTAATAATGTCAAGTTTATATTTCTTGTTGCTCATAAAATAATATTTATAAATTATGTTATTGTTCAATTGTCTTGTAAGAAAACATTAATATTAATCGTTTGTTTAACAGGATTTCTAAAAGGCTTTAATTTATTTCAATGTGTTTTTTTGTGTTATTAGTAAAACAACAGATAAAGTCTTAAGTAAGCAACAAGACTCCTTTTACCTTAGCTCATTGCTATTGTTACTAATTCATCAGTTTTACTTCTCGAGAATTACTAGTTATTAATAACAATCAATTCATAAAGTTATTCCATATGAAACAACTTAGTCGCCTCTTCAAATGCCTTTAGGAGTACTTAGAAACATCTTGTTATCTTTCTCTATTACAAAGATTAAATATAAATATTATAATTTACAATATACTGCTCAAACTTCCAATGGGAACGTGAGATAATCTTTCTCAAGATTATTGCCAATTTGACCACTCTTAAAAAAATGCCGCCGATCGTACCTGTGTAAATAAATAATAATAATGAAAATAGATCTTACAGTTGCAACAAAAATGCCATAAATTTGGAGTTGGATAATAAAAATATTATTGACCAAATTAGCATTGTTTAATCAATTATCTGTGATATAACATTGTGCAACACTTTAGGAAATTTGATGCAACAAAGGTCATTGGACAACTATTATGTTTTATATATTATAACTCATTTTGTAGCTTGCATTGACTAAATATGACTAAATTCGGTTAATGTGCAATACACTCGTTTGTGCTTTGGGAATATCATATCTGATTATTATTGAAATTTACTGTGCAATTACTGAATAAGTTTTGTTCATAAAACAGTCACATAGTTTATGGCGTAAACTTCAAGGGAAAGCCTAGTTACTATGATGCATCGCTGTTATATATTGCCCGAGTTTAAGGTTTCCATTGCAAAAGAACGTTGTTTTATAGCAAAACTCAAACAATTTCTAGCTAAAAACATTAAAAATGGACCTCAAGTATTTCGACATTGATAGCCTGCTGGTGAATAAGGATAGGACGGGGCGCGGTAAAGTCGTCCACAAGCGTTTCGACAAAGCTCATTTTCTAGTTTTCAAAACTGTATATATCATTTGGCTAGGCTGTTAAGCTGTATTAGACTGTATGTGTTGGTTAGGATGTGTCAGGCTCAGTTGGGTTAGGTAAGGCAGGTTTGGGTTGGGTAAGGTAGGTTTTAAAATCCATTGGTGAACCGTCGTTTGTTTATGACTTGTATCCGGTTGGTCTCTCATAATGGGTCCAAGGGTCGGAATGGGGAGTCTTACCCGGTCCCAACACTCATGATCTCGTTTTCTGTTCATCCGGAACCCCAACATTGAGACATATATTGGTCAAGATTCAAGTATTGACAATTTGTTGTGTAAGCTACCCTGCGTGATGAGAAAAAAACAGTATTAGACATCAGTTATGTAACATTAATTAAGACTTTTAATATAATATACAACGAAACAGCATAAGCAATAGCAGACAAAAAAACTCAGAGATTGTAATCTAGAGAAGTATCTCCTACTAACCAGGCTGAGTATCCGGTCCCCTTGCCATTCCAACTCTCTCTCTCTTGGATGATAATTTGTGCACATTTTAGATCATCGCCCACGTTGTTGTCCAGGAGACCTGAAATGGTTTTTTTCAGGTCAACAAGCAATCTAAGGTCAGAATTCAAACGTATTTTGGTTATCAGAATATGAAATAATGCCAGTTCACACTCCAGATTAGCAAAACTTTCATGAACAGGGATACTTATACAATAGGTTTACTGAGAGGTATACCACAATTCTTGGTGTATATATATTCAATATGCACTTGCTGGATGGTCTTTAATTAATTGTGGCTGTCTTAATAACCCTAAAGAGGTTGACTGGCATAAAGCCCAACATGAAACACACTTCTCGATATATATATACGCCAAGAAGGTATATTAGTCCTAAGCTAGCTACTGTGTAACGTTCCTCAAGCTTCATTCTTCCGGTGCATGAACACCACACAAATGTTCTCGTGTGTGTGTGTGTGTACTCACCTATTTTTACTTATCTGTTTGTACCTGCAGGATCAAGCGTTGGCTCTTAGATCACGCCTTTCTAGCCTTCAGTTGTTTAAAGCAATGATTCCTGTCCTTTTATATCATATCTAGTTTTAAAGCTATGAATAATATTTGCTTCCCAAATGTGTTCCTTTAGTTCATTCCATTTCCCCAATACTCTCACGCTAAAAGAAAACATACTAACAATTCTAAGACTCATCTGAGTTTCCAGCTTCCCCCCATGTCCCCTTGTTCTATTGGTATTGCTTGTGAACATTTCGTCTATTTCCATTCTGTCAATCCCCTAAGTATTTAGTATGGTGTTATCATATCTCCTCACTCTCTCTTTTTTTCTAACATTGTCAGGTTCAGTTCCTTCAGTCGCTCTTCATATTCCATCTCATGCAACTCTGGGACTAACTTCGTCACATTTTTTTTTAATTTTTCCAGTTCTCCAATGTGTTTTGTTAGATGGGCGTTCCATGATGGGGCTGCATACTCTAGGACTAGTCTCACGTAGGCAATGTATAACACTCTGAATGCCTCCTAACTTAGGTTTCCGCATGATGTTCTAACTTTTGTTAGCGATGAGTACGCTGCTGTCATTATCCGATTTATATGTGCCTCAGGAGTTAAATTTGGTGTTATGTTTACTTCCAGGTCTTTTTTCTTGAATCATCTCAGGAAGGTTGTTTCCCTTCAAGGTGTACCGACCCTCTGGTATTCTGTCACCTAGTCCCATTTGCATAACTTTACACTTGCTCATGTTGAACTTCAGTAGCCATTTCTCTGACCATTTCTGCAGCTTGTTCAAGTATGTTATGAATCCATATATTTGATTCTAACATTTATCAGAAACATGTATGTTCATTATTTCTTTCCTCAGTTATTTGAAATTAACCATTTTGCCTATTTATTTTCCAGTATATATGTTTGAGTTAAATGTAGCATGCTGTAGTGTGCCTGTATGAAATATTTTAGTTATTGCTATTGCATGTTCATTCCAGTGTGTGTGTGTGTGTGGGGGGGGGAGACTGTGGCATCTCTTGGGGGGATGACCATATTTGGGATGTTCCAATAATCTGTGCAGTGTACCAAGCAGCGTCACTGATTCACCCTTGTAATTATTCCAGTTTCCTGTATGTACTTAAATCTTTAATTACACCTTAGCAGTGTTATATGCATATTAGTGTAGTTATAATTATATTCTTAAGTATTACTCTCAGATAGCAGAGTATCTAGAGATTTCATGGGGTTCTTAGTTGGTAACCTGTAGACACCATGTTGTGCATGCTCCAGCACGATAGTCGCGTGGGTGAAGCTGGCTGGGGTGGACATGTTATGAGATAAGTCTTTGGTACCTGTTTATTGTTTAGTAACACAGCTAATTGTCTTGTTAGTCCATTATTTGTATACCCATCTATTCATTTAAGTTTTAAAATAGCGATCAGTGCGTATATGTAATAATATTGTGTTATTTCATTCTGGTGCAATAATATTTCTGGTTGTCTGTATTTCATTTATATGTTTGCTTGTTTCTTTGTTACCCTTACTTAAAGTATATTGCTTTATTGATTAAACAGTTGATTTATTTACCCTAGACATTTGTAGTAGGTAAGGCTACCTTTATATATATTATACTACTGCAAAAGCAGGGGAATCATATCTAGAGGTCAAGGGTCATAACAAAGTCCTCTTGGAGTATCCTACAATCCTCATCTGTCACAACTAGTCTCATTAATTTTGGGTCATCCGCGAACATTGACATATATTACTCTACTCCTGTAGATATGTCATTCACGTATATTAGTAATAGAACTGGTCCCAGCACCGATCCTTGAGGTACTTCACTCCTCGCTATGATTCGCCAGTCTGATTTCTCGCTGCCGACTCTCAGGTTCCTTCCTGTTGAATAATTCTTTATTCAAGCCAGGGCTCTTCCGCTTACTCCCGCCTGCCTCTCAAGTTTGAATAGCAGTCTCCTGTGCGGTACTGTGTCAAAGGCTTTTTGGCAGTCCAGAAATATGCAGTCGGCCCATCCTTCTCTGTCCTGCCTTATTCTTGTTACTTTTTCATAGAATTCTAAAAGGTTTGTTAGGCATGATTTCCTTTCTCTGAACCCATGTTGGTGTTTGTTTACATACCTAATGTTCTCTAGGTGTGTAACCAGTCTTAGTCTGATTATTCTCCCAAGTACTTTACTGGGGATGCTTGTCAGTGATGTACCCAACCACTTGGCTGGACGGTTGAGCGACGATCTCGCTTCCTGCAGGTCGACGCTCAATCCCCAACCGTCCAAGTGGTTGGACACCATTCCTTTCCCCCGTCCCATCCTAAATCCTTGTAAATCCCTTCCAAGTGTTATATAGTCGTAATGGCTTGGCGCTTTCCCCTGATAATCTCTCCCCCTTGTCAGTGATACTGATCTGTCGTTAAGTGCCTCCTCCTCTATCTCATTTCTTGAAAATTGGTACCACATTTGCCTTCTTCCAGCAACTGGACAACTCCCTCGTCATAAGTGATGGTCTGGTACTTTGTCTGGTCCAGCTGCTTTAGTATCATCCAGTGTTGTTAGCAGTTTCATTACCTCCTCTACTGCCACTTGTATGTCCATTAGTCTCTCCTCTTGGGTAATCTCTTCTAACAATGGGAGCTGCTCAAGCTGGGTTGTGAACACTCCATGGAAACTGGCATTCAGTACCTCGCAGATTTCTTTGTCACTTTCGGAATATGGGGCACATTCAGAATTCCTGGTTTCCATAGTCTTCTCACTTGGTTGTTCACTGACATTTTCTTCTTAAATGGCTATGTAGTAATTTAGGTTGTTTCTTCGCTTTGATCGCAATATCGTTCTCATAATTTCTTTCCGATACTCTTTTTATGTTAATGTAATCATTCCTAGCTCTGTTACATCTGATCCTGTTGTCCTCTGTCCTTTGTCTTCTGTACTTCCTCCACTCCCTCCTGCTTCTCATGTTTGCTCCCTGACACTGTCTATTAAACCATGGGTTATTATATTCCCTTTTACTTTTTTCTTATACTATTGGTATTGTCATTATCTGGCATATACCAGTCAGGACTAGTATATGCTGTAGTCATTTCTTAAGGTCAATGTACAGTCATGATGAATTGATTTTGCTATACCTTGTACTATGTCCTCATATTAATGGGTATGCTATTATGTTATTCATGTCATATTATGCGATACTATGTTATACTAAGTTGTTATTATTATATATATGTTGATAGGATGTTGAGTGAGTCAGGCCGGCCGGCGAGGCTACTCTTATTACCCCCCCCCCCAGGCGTTCTTGCCTGTGGGTATTAACTATAACCAACCTGGGGAGGTGATGCTGTGTGTATGTGTTCTTAGATTCTTCATAATGTGTATATATTTGTGTGTATTATATTATAAGGCGGGTACTGTATTCTTGGGTAGTGCACATCTACGTATGTTCATGATTCTATGGTGTTATACTTTAGGTTGTAAAGTTTATTTTTTTTGTACTCAATATTGGCGGTTATAATTTGCGGAGTTGGTACCAAGTAGTGCAGAATACCCCCGTTGAAAAGCAGAGGTGCAACTGGTACTCTGAGAGAGAACTCTATCAACATCAGAGGCCCGAGACTGTTCAACACGCTTCCACTACACATAAGGGACATAACTGGCAAACCCCTCACAGTGTTCAAGAGAGAACTGGATAAGCACCTCCAAAGGATACCTGATCAACCAGGCTGTGACTCATACGTCAGGCTGCGAGCAGCCGCGTCCAACAGCCTGGTTGATCAGTCCAGCAACCAGGAGGCCTGGTCGATGACCGGGCCGCGGGGACGATAAGCCCCGGAAGCACCTCAAGGTATCCTCAAGGTAAGGTAAGTAGCTCCCCCCCCCCGGAGCCGCGCCGAGGCAGCGTCACTGGTCTCTCGGTGTTGGAGGGGAGGACACACGCCGTCTGACCTCTCTCGCTATTTTGTATACTTATCGGTCTGAGGACTTTGTATCAGTATTTATGTACGCCGAGTGGATTACTAAGGTGATGGATCAGTATTATCATTGTGTTTCACGTTTGGATCTTTTTGGAACAGTGGTAGATGACTTTATCTTTGTGTCAAACAGTTGTTGACTCTGCAGGGGGGGGGGGCGGGGGCGCACCGATACCTGTCCCGAGGACATGATTAGGATTATAGGTGTCCTTATTCTCCAACCCATGTGAGACTTAGTGATTATCTATTACATCCCCCCCCCACCCGGTGTTCAGGACCTTGTAGCCAGCAAGGAACTAGTGTACTGCTGTTACTAGTTGCTGGGGCCCTAGTGACGGCTAGCGACTTGACTAGTGCTATCGTCACTTTTGTTTCTAGAGGTGAATATGTATGTATATAATACAGTGTCATGCCTATAATTTCGCCCCCAGTAAACTGGTGAATTTTTCTTGGACTTAACATTATCCCCCTAGACAAACTATTGAAGTCCAGGTGGTGTTTGGTAATTTCTGGAAGGTTCTACGCCGCCGGATGCTGTGAGGCGTCTTGACACGACGGGGTATAAAACTATCTTCGGCCTCCTTGCATACCCATATGACCAGGTCCATCATATCTTGGACTGTTTTTCCTCTAAGTTCTTTCTCCCACTTCATTTCCCAGATATTCTCTTACCCTAATGTAATTCCCTTTCCTATAGTCTACTTTCCATTCCCAGACCTCTTGCCCGTGTTCACGATTATAAGTTCCATCATGTAGCCAAAGATTATGACACAATGGTCACTCTGGCTCCTAGATGTATTTCATGTGCGCAAATCTCGATGTCTTCTACGTTCTGGGTGAACAGTTAGGACTAATAGGCTCAGTGTATT
>WNGS01164131.1:65264-75810 GCA_020271785.1 Procambarus virginalis
ATGATAATACATAGCAGTTCCAGAGAAAAGTATGTTATAATGTAATCTTAGGGTCAGTGAGTGACACCCGTGAATAATCTAAATATATAATTTGTGTTGGTATTATCCGACGAAAGGTCATTTGGAGTTGTAATATTTTTTGTATTATTTTTTTTATTAATTTAATAATACGTGTTGTAACAATGTGTCAGTTTATGATTCTATGTACTTACCTTAACAAGTAACTCAGCAGCATAGTTTGTGAATATTCAACAATTTGTTAGATAATTAGTGAAATGCGAAGGACTTAATAATTATTTGGTCTGGTGCAACACATACTTGGGTGCGAGTGTTTAGTAATCTGGATTTAATTATTTTTTTTCCAGGATAAGATGGTTATGGTGTAGATACCACTATAAATAGATTTCAAAAGTCCTATATATATTAGCTTGGATTAAGGTCTTGTAGCGTATCACCCAAATACTAATTATTTATAGTAGACATTAGCATAACTAATATCTACATTCATTAAATAAATCACTTGTGAGAAATAGTGACAATATTACTCTTTAAATTTCACTTATAATGATTCTGACTCATTTCGACAAGGTACGTTCAGCGTATTCAGAAGCAGATTGAAAGTGTATTGATATGTTCAAAGATACGATACGCACTCTAAGTGGGAGTGATGGAACGTGAGGGTGGGGGGGGGGAGCACCTCTCCAGTGGACTGGATTGTCTATCAATACGTATGTATGTCTTTATGCTGTTCCGCCTATACAGAGTTGAAAGGCGGTGCTTGGGGCAAGTCTCACCAGCTTTGCAGGGTAATTGGTCTGGGGTTACTACACGGACAAAGGCTGGTCAGGGTCGTTCTCTTGGTCCTATTAAATTCAGGGGAGGGGCCTAATAAGACGCCGTCATCATATAGTGAAATGTGGCTGGCCGAGTACCAAAGTTACTTAATTGAACTTGACGCAGCTATGATTTGTTCAGATCTGAAACCTATATCTATGGCAGCACAAAACGTCCACCAGACTGCGACACAGTGGTTGCAAGGATCAGGTTGGGTTACCGTTACCTGTTGCAGGTGGCTGCAGGCGACGGATCTCCCAATCCTGAGCAATCCAGTTGCAAACCTTTCAGACCAGTTGGCATGAGTACCTGGAGCTATGCAAATTACTTTATTCACTCTCGTATTCTTGAAGATATCCTCACAATGTACCCAAAATTCTCCAGTGCAGGCTACTAATATATGGCCCTGTATGACTAACCATCCTACGAAATGGGGACTTTTATTACCACTGCTACCTTACTCACTCTTGTGTTGATGATATCCTCAAAATGCATCTGGAGTCTGCCAGTGCAGACTGCCTATCACATGCCTCTGTATGACTAACCATCCTGTGTGTTAGGGATTATTTAGCATCATGCAGTAGCTTTTTTGACACACTGTATTCCACTTCATATAGTCGAGGGTAGCTGCACTAATGCAGATGTACCTCATGTATTAATAAAAAAAGGACCTTCAAGTGCTTTTGCTTGACCTCATAGACCTCATAATCCCTGGACACGCCTCACCCTACATCTATGTAGCTAGGTCCGATGAAGTCACCATCACGGCCCTCCTCCAAGGTCAAGTGGGTGGTACCTTATTCAGTAATGCAGACTCTCCTGGGGGCTCCAGAAGCTACAGAGAGTACCTTGTCACATCCTACCCTCATGACCTTGACATCTCCCATGTGAAAGAACTACCAGGTGTGTACAGTGCAAGACGCATCAAGTCTGGGGGGGGGAGGCCACTAAACAGGATTGTCATCGTCTGGGAAAATGAGGCATCGCCCCCCCCCCCAGTCATCACAAGTTCCTAGGTCCCTACCGACCAGCCAGTCTCATAACACCCTGGGTGTCCTCAGCTGTCATGTGTTTTAAATGTCAACACTTTGGTCACATAGCCAAGCACTGTAAATTTTCAGTCACATGTGCCTTCTGTGCAGACAATCATCCCACTAAAGAATGCCCCAATAAAGACCAAGCCCTTGGGACCGATGAGATCACATCCACAGCCACCAAGCACAAGTGTTCCAGGTGCTTGCGGGAGGGTGTGACCGCCTGGCATAAGGACTGTGACAAGCGTCCCCTCCCCACAGCACAGTGGGGAAACACCCCACCACCCCAGTCAACTCCTCCACCCGGGATGACCCCACCACTACACCAGCCCGCTCCCCCCCCCCACCCGGAATCACCCCACCACCGTTCCTGACACCAACAGCCTGGCATCCTTCCCTGGCCTACCTGGGAAGCCTGACGCCAGCCTACAGAGGGAGGTGTTAGAACTTCCAGCTTACATGAGTAAAATTGGAATTACTATCTGTAAGCTCCAAGAAACACTCACGCACATTGAAAATGGTCTCAACAGCATTTATGCTAAGATCAACATGGACGCCCTAAGACAGTGTTCAAGTGATCCTCTCGACATCCCGATGAGTGAAGTGAACGTCCAAGTATCTAGTGAAAAGCCTTCCAGTGCTGTAAGTGTTGACATGTCTCAAGCAAGTATTGACCCCTCCTCCAGTGCTGTAAGTTCCGCTGTGGCGAGTGTAACATATGAAACCCCGAGTGTCTTAACTGTAATTAGCAAATGCGCTCAAAACTCATTACAAACAATACCTCTTATACCTCTATGAATCTTGATGAACATGTAATGATTGTAAATTTAGGAAAGATGGAAGCAAACAACTGACCTTGTCACAGATGAAAGAACTCTTTGCCATTGATGCAACCCGTCCTCTTAAAAAGAACGTCACTTTTGGCTCGTATGCGCGATATGGCCAAATTTGGACGTAATTTGAAATGAAATCGACTCACAAAAGTGACGTTCTGTTCCGTTTTCTATTTGAGTCGTCCGGCGTACGCGCAGAGGTTATGAGAGGACACTTTAAATTAACGTTTTTCATAATGTTTTGAAACTTTGAGAATTTCCTGCCCACCTAACCTATCAGAGGACCCTTAACTTACTGTTGTTGAGAAAAAAATCCTAAATTTATTTTCATCTTTTTTTCATTTTCAAATTACGTCCAAATTCGGCCATACGGGCAAACGGCCAAATGCGACGTTCTTTTTAAGAGGACAGGTTGATTGATGACTGTGAACAATTGTCACTTGTACGCAATAGTCTGCAACTTGTGAACATTGTAAACACTTCTCTTCGTCAGGTTTATGAACACCATTACCCACAACCAACTCACTCTTAACTTTCTCACGTGGAATGTGAGAAGCGTGCGAAGGAGGCTGTTTGATCTAATGATGTACGCTGGTGCCAACAACATTGATGTACTGTGCCTGCAGGAACCATACAATGCAAACACAAAAAATAAAACGTCACCCAAACCCTCAGGTTATGTAGCTTTCTCAAATGTTGGTTCACATGATGTCGGTATCTTGACGTATGTTAAAAGTAACCTAGTGTGTAACATGTTAAAAACCACAACAGTGACGACTCATATTACCAGCAGTTTCAGATTGCTACAGCGACCGGTTTATTAACTTAGTTAATGTATATGTAAGGTGCGATCAAATGGTGGAAGCTTCTCTCTAAAAATCACCAGCAGCTCTCAAACCATTGTCATGGGTGATTTTAATGCTAGACACACTAGCCTGGTGACACCAAAACAAACAGGAATGGCAGATCTTTGTAAATACTTAAGAGACAATAACATGTCCGTATTCAACTTTGACTCCTCTAACGTCACACACCTCATGGGTGGCAGGCTTGATTATGTCATTAGTCACGGTCTCATTGATAATGATGTCGGAGGATCAATTGTTCACGAATTAGTTAGTGATCACTTTGCCATATTCAGTTCATACACAATCAATAATGTCAAACCCTAAGCTTTGAAAAAAAATAATTATTATCCCAGAAAATTTACACATGTTCTTCAAATTCCGCATTTCCGAATGGAACACCACTTACTGTTTTACTAATGTCAATGCATTATATGAGGACCTGGTCACTGAAGTAACCGCTTTTTATGACAATATTGTAAAATCCACAAGACGCAAAACAGTGAGGAAGGGACAAAGGTGGTTCACTGACTCACGCCTTAAGCCCCTGCATGACAGAGTTCTATTCCTAGCTGAGCAGTATAAAACACATAAAACAACTGACACCCTCAACATATTTCTTAAAGCCAGCCGAGAGTTTAGAGAGCTAAAGGAACAGGCGTATAACCAGCACTGGGAACAGTTGTTGCAAGGCATCAATCATGCAACATCCTCATACCAAATGTGGAATAAATTTAAAAAGATTTCTCATCCTAGCAGTCGTCAACTTGATCACCATTCACCTGTAGACTATGCCGACATGCTGCTTCAACAATATGCAAGCACTGCCAGTATAAGCAGCCTGCCCCTAGATGTACAACACCATCTGGCTAGCACCAAAATAAAATTTTAACTTCAATATTGAAATTGCGTGTAGTGAAATAGGGCCTGATGATAACTATTGCATAACCCCCTTTGAAATTAAAAATGCACTCAAGAAAGGTAACGCTACCTCTCCTGGAGAGGATGGCATCACATACAACACCATGAGAATACTTGCTGAGCTGCCAAATAGCCCTTTGCTAGACTTGTTTAATCAAAGCCTAAGGCAGGGTGTCTTACCTGACCGCTGGAGACAGGGACTCATAATACCCATACCAAAGCCTAATTCACAAAAAAATTTACCCATTTCTCTGACGTGCATGTGTAAAGTTCTTGAGAGGATTATCCTCGACAGACTAATGTTTCAAATTAAGCCCCATCTTGCCCCTAACCTGTATGGTTTCCTTCCTGGAAGAAGCACACAAACTTGCTTTCCTGAATATTTTATCAGAGAGGGACCAAACTCTCAGGCGGCATTTATTGATCTCCAAACTGCTTTTGATACAGCAAACAGAGAAATAATCTTAGAACAACTAGCCTTTTTTGGAGTTAAGGGAAGACTGTTGACATGGCTCAGGGGTTACCTGAGTAACAGAACCCCCTCAGTCCTTTTCAAGGGGGTCAAAAGTAAACTTTGTGCACCCTTTGAATTGAGTACACCCCAGGGTGGAGTGCTAAGTCCTACACTGTTCAATGTTCTGATGTATAAATTAACAATTGATATTCCTACACTACCTGACGAAGCCGTTATCTGTTATGCCGATGACATATGCATTGTTGCAAATACCCAAACTAGACTGCAAGCTCTACTTGATTCACTCGCTGCTAAAACCATTGAATGTGATTTTGTTATCTCTATAACTAAATCCAGAGTTCTCCCTCCCCAAAGAGAAAACTCATGTCCCTATAACTTTCAAGGTCAACAACCAGAACATTGAAAGGTGTAGGCAGCACAAATACCTTAGAGTTGGTATTAACAGTGACATTGTAAACGATCTTCACCGTAGGTTAAAAGAAAGACTAAAACCACTGAAAACACTTACTGGTAAGAATATTGTATCAATATTAAATATGCTAGACTATTCTATGTAATGTTTGTTAGATCTCACGTTGATTATAAAGGTTTGCACTTAATTAATTTTCCCCTCCTATGTGTTGGACAAACTTGAAGTAGTACAGAATAAAGCCATGAGGATAATTCTTGGTGCCCCAAGATGCACAAGAATCATCAACATGAGGGAAGAACTGAAGTTTCCAACCATACTAGAGAGAATCATGCAAGTCAACACTACCTTTTGCCTTAAAGTCATGAGAGACCCTACATCTCCTGCATTGCTCAGAGACAAACTATTTAGTGCGGTTAACACCCTATTGACTGGTGCCGACATACCAACTCACTCCTTTTATGATGAATGGCTGAGAAAAAATGCCTACAATCTCATTAAACTCAACATTCCTTTTAAATGCAATCTACCTGTCTCTGATATTCCTCTTTATCTGTACCCCACCATTCAAGTATCATTCACACCTGTCACCAAGAAAGATAATGAGAATCTTGCTCTTCTCAAAGCTGTCACACTCCAAGCAATTGCCTCCTTCAACAAGAATTTAAGATCTCACGAGCACTGTTTCTACACTGACGGCTCAGTCCAATCTTCTACTGGACGGTCTGCAGCAGCATGTAGGTTTTATTGAAATAATATTTGCACAAAGACTTTCAGTGTCAGGTTAAACAACTGGCTGACCTCCACACAAGCAGAACTAGCAGCATTACACCTAGCTACCAGTACATTAAAAAACATTGGAGGAGGAATAATATTTTGTGATTCAAAGTCTGCTCTTCAAGCAATCGAAAACTTCTCCAGGAAGATCGACAGCAAGAACCTCATACTCAAAATTATAAATGACCTAATTGCTACACAGAGTAAAGGGTCTCGAATCTCTTTTATATGGATACCTTCACACATAAATATAGCCCATCATAATGAGACAGACATTGCAGCCAAATTAGCGTTCAACAAAGATGAAGATGAATTAGATCTGGGTATCCCCCATCTCTGCTGTCAAAACTGTATTGGTTCAAACACTCAGGTCTGATAGGAAAGAAATTACTGACTCACAACGACCTGAAAGTACTAGTATTAAAAGCTATGATTTGTTCAGATCTGAAACCTATATCTATGTCTGGTGGACGTTTATATAATATCTATATATAAGATATAGGTTTATATAAAAATATAGGTTTATGTAAAACCTATATCTATGTCTGGTGTGCTGCCCATAGGCAGCACAAAACGTCCACCAGACTGTGCGAAACAGTGGTTTCCAGGATCAGGTTGGGTTCCCGTTACCTGTGGCAGGTGGCTGCAGGTGACGGATCTCCCAATCCTGAGCACTACAGTTGCAAACTCTGAGCAGGAACTGCGGCATGATCTCCCACACTACATCACCGAATGGCCAGTTATTAGTCCATTCAGACCAGTTGGCATGAGGTACCTGGAGCTTTGTAATTACTTTATTCACTCTCGTGCTCTAGAAGATATCCTCATATTGCACCCAAAATTTGCCAGTGCAGGCTACTGAACATATGGCCTTGTACGACTAACCATCCTGCGAGATGGGGACTTTTAGTATCACTGCTACCTTATTCACTCTTGTGTTGATGATGATATCCTCAGAATGCACACAGAGTTTTCCAGTTCACACTACTAATCACATGCCTCTGACTATGACTAACCATCCTGTGTGATGGGGATTTGTGGTGACATCACGTATTTAGTTTTGTGACACGCTGTTCTCCCTTTCATATAGTCTAGGGTTGGTGCACAAATGCATAGTCTACCTCAATGTGTTATTAAAAAAATATGTACTTATTCTCTTTTCTAAGCCAGAGATAGAGAGGGGCGGGGGGCAGAGAGAACGAGAAGGGAAGCGATGGGAGAGATAAAGAACAGAGGAGGGAGGGGGGGTGATTAGGTATGATGTGGGAGAGTGAGTAGTGTAAAAGGGGACAGAGGAGAATTGATTTTCAGAAACGGTGGGCATTTCCACGCCAGACTTGACTCCCGCGGGCGGAAAAGTTGAAAATCTTATTTTTTTGGGGGTGGTGGGATGGTTTGGTTAGGGCACCAGTCAGCGTGCACCTGGCTGGCTGGCTGGGTGGGGGTGTGGTCCGTTCCCCCTAGGGGTCCCCACGCCCACCACCCAGGGCGTGGGGACCCTAGCCTGTTTTTTCACTTTTGTCGCATATGTTTAAGATGAGTCTAAGGCATCAAGAAGGGGGCCCCTACTTATGAGAGGTACAGAAAAAGAATGTATCAATTAGATTCAAACCAAAAAATGCACTGGTGATAGCAATATAAACGTTTTTGGAGTAGTTAATAGCATGAGCAAAAAATCGGCGATTTGGACCCGGGGGTGTTACCAGGAATACTACGGTATCAATTTAGGGGGCCCTTACTTTTGAAATGGATCAGTGGGTAAATGTTCAATAGGTTTAAAACAAATAAACACAGTTTGAAAGCGAATATAGAGTTTTTGGAGTACTTTAATGATGCTATGGCTGAATAGTATAAGGAGCCCTTGGCATGGCCCCATTTTCTGTAATGGTCAGAGGTGGTGGGTGGAGGAGAACGGGGGCGCGATGTTCGTGACCAATCAGGAAGGCCGAGTTGAAAAATTCCTTTCTGTCTCAGTGATGGACCAATCAGGTGAAATTTCCTTATTTGTCGCAGGGTGTGTCACGTGACCTGACGTCAGCAATAGGGACCCAAGCGTACAAGAGGGGGGGGGGGGTCAAGATTCCTTACAAAGACCAAGTTGGATATTTAGGTGTAGTAGGCCCTATCTTGAATTTGCCTGATACTGTGAGGTACATTGAAATGAAGGGCGATCCATAGTACAGGATTTGCATGTGGGAGGGGTCATATAAGGGTTTTAAAGAAGTTAAAGTAGCTTTAAAGAGTCCTGTGTGTGTTTGATGGTGGGTAAATGTTCAGTCAATAATTCTCGTGTGTTTAATCTGAATGAGGGGTCCAAGTTTGCGTTCTAGTCGTAAAATAAGTTCCTTAGTATATTGCTATGGAAAATGAGCTTTCAGTACTCTATATAATTTGAAATGAGGTCAAGAAAAACATGTTTATATGTGAGAAGATTCAGGTTGGAAACTGTTTATTCCAGTCCCCCTCCCCCCACTCGGCTTTGCTCCATTTTCTGTAGTCAAAAGTAAGATTCCATTTTCTGTGGCATTCAGGGGGAAAAAAAGGCATGCTCGCATTTGTATGTTCTAAACTGTTTATAGATTTTATAGAGGTAATTGTCGGGCCTCAAATTAAATTTTAATGTGAAAAATAGCATCAAATGTATGTCAATCTTTTGTAATAAACCTTAGACACATTGACATTTGCTGCGATATTTCATAGAATAAAAGTTAACTGCTAAATAGTGGGGGCCTCAGCCATATTGTCTTGGTTTGACACTCCACACATCAATTTGATACTTGTAAATATACTATAAAGGAAAGTAGTTGAGTGTTTTACCTGTTTTAAGCATTTTAATTTAAATTAGGAATATGGTAATGTTCTGTATTAAATTGTTTTATTTTTTATCACAATATTAGCTTAGCCTTTGTGTGGTGGGGGCCCCAATAACTAATGTATCGCGACAGTAGTTTTACTTTTTGTTGCTATGGCAATACTTTTGCTATCATTTATACATCACAAACACTATCAACATCAGGGGCCCGAGACTGTTCAAACACGCTCCCGCTACACATAAGGGGCATAACTGGCGACCCCTCACAGTGTTCCAGAGAAAACTGGATAAGCACCTCCAAAGCATACCTGATCAACCCGGCTGTGACACATACGTCCGGCTGCGAGCAGCCGTTTCCAACAGCCTTGGTTGATCAGTCCAGCAACCAGAATGGCCTGGTCGATGACCGGGCCGTGGGGGCGCTAAGCCCCGGAAGCCACCTCAAGGTAATCTCGAGGTAAAAGTAATCATACCTACAAATTTAAAAGTCGAATCCATCAGCTTCCGTTTTTATGTCCGGGGTAGTGTATCAAGCGGCAAAGGGTTTTAGAAAGTGTTAGACCTCCACCTTTCAAAAAGTGAGAAGCTGAATTCATTTTGGCATTACCTGTCATAACTTTGGAAAGTTTTTAATGGTAGCACATGCTTAAACAAACTCACTCACAAAACAAAAGCTCATACACAAACTCAATTTTTTTTGTTTCAACTTACACCACAAATAAACTCAGGGCTTTCACATTCACGCAAAATACTTTGTCCCCCTAAACTTAAAAAACAGTTGAACAATCTTATTTAAACACATCAGGGCAAAAATAGAGAGAGACTTCTGACAAGCTACCGGCCTCATGTCCTCACCAAGGCTACTAATTCTCCCATACTTAAAACAAACACACTTGCTAAACTCTTATACACAAACAAAAACTCAATTTTTATCTTACACAAAATAAACACGTGCTTTGCACATTCACACTAAAAACATGCTTAGTCTCCCCTAAACTTGTACACTCACACTCTTTGCGGTGTGCTTTAATTGCCAAAGCCTTCCAACCCTGCACTGGGTCGTTAGTCATACATAGATCAGGGAGAAAAATATCCGCCTCAATATATAAAAAAAAATCTTGAATAAATAGTCCAATTGGGCTAGACGTAGAACGACGGCCTCCACTTCATGCAGGTTGGCCTGCAATCCCCGGAACCATACCAAGTGGTTGGGCCGCCCATGCCCTCCTCCCATCCTATTCCCAATCCTTATCCTGACGCCTTTCCAGTGCTACATGATCGTAATGGCTTGGCGTTTTCTCCTGATAGTTCTATCCATTCCCATTCTTTGACTAAATAACTAGCATTAAGTTTAAAGTCAATCTAATATTCCTGCCTTCAACAAATCCCAAAGCAGTCACGCGGCACTAGGACATGTTTTGCCACAACACTGTATTTATTTAATAATAATGCGTCAGATAGAAAGCGTTTCGCATTGCTATTATATTTACCCTATAAAGCCTCTCTATAAAAAATTGACATGCCATTACATATTGTGACTGTTTTATAATAAAAATTGCATAAATACTTACGCGATTTCATAACAAAAAATTTATTTAATGAGCCG
>WNGS01164132.1:0-10000 GCA_020271785.1 Procambarus virginalis
GATCTCATACGAATGGGGTCAGTGTTCAGGTCAAGTCACTCCCCGGCGAGGAGTGACTCGAACCCGATGACTCGAGTCACTTCTGCGGTGAGAGTTTTCAGTTGCATATATGCCTGGAGACCGTTCAGGCTTGTTCGTGTTTGTGTTCCTCACGTGTGCCCCAAAGAATGAGGTGATTTGATAAAATACCATGCCCAAGATTACCAACAGAGTGCCGGCGGGGAGGATGGGAATGAGCCTCGGCTACCATCCTCTTTTGTCCGGTCATGTTGGTCGAGTGGTTAACCCTTAAATGGCGCATGGCTATATACTGATTGACACCCACAGGTGCAAAAAAAAAAAAAAAAAAAAAAAATATTTTTTCTTCCTAACCTGTTAAGTCGTGTTCCCTGATCACAGGAAAAATAAAAAAAATTCAATTGTACTTACCGGCGATGTAATTGAGCCGAGAATATGGATGATGACGTCACAGTTTGCATGTTCGCTCATGCACTGTGCGTCCCGGAGGCGGTCTTCAAGCAGTCACAGTTGCCACGAATTTATTTTCGCGTCATTATTTACAGTGTTTACGCGTGTATTCTTTGCAATATTAGTCACTAATTATGTTGCACATAATGTCACTTGACAGTTATTGTCAATATATGTTGCACACATCGAGTATACACATGCGCACACAAACGTTTTCCATTATGGCATTATATTATGTACAGTAATCACAATATTCATTATTTTATATGTACACACTAGCACGTACTACGTGCTAGTGTGTACACGACTTTTTTTCACGACTTTTGTTAGGCCAAAGCTAGAATATGCGGTGGTTGTGTGGTGCCCATATCTTAAGAAGCACATCAGCAAACTGGAAAAGGTGCAAAGACATGCTACTAAGTGGCTCCCAGAACTGAAGGGCAAGAGCTACGAGGAAAGGTTAGAGGCAATAAATATGCCAAAACTAGAAGACAGAAGAAAAAGAGGTGAGATGATCACTACGTACAAAATAGTAACAGGAATTGATAAAATCGACAGGGAAGAATTCCTGAAACCTGGAACTTCAAAAACAAGAGGTCAAAGATTTAAACTAGCTAAACACAGATGCCGAAGAAATATAAGAAAATTCACTTTCGCAAATAGAGTGGTAGACGGTTGGAACAAGTTAGGGGAGAAGGTGGTGGAGGCCAAGACCGTCAGTAGTTTCAAAGCGTTATATGACAAAGAGTGCTGGGAAGACGGGACACAACGAGCGTAGCTCTCATCCTGTAACTACACTTAGGTAATTACACACTCACACACGCCCATGCTAGATTTGATATTTCCCCGAAAGGAGGAAGAGATATTTGACATTCGGTACCTTCCTCCCTTGGGTAAAAGGGAGGAAGGGATGGATATATATATATATATGTCGTACCTAATAGCCAGAACGCACTTCTCAGCCTACTATGCAAGGCCCAATTTGCCTAATAAGCCAAGTTTTCATGAATTAATTGTTTTTCGACTACCTAACCTACCTAACCTAACCTAACCTAACTTTTTCGGCTACCTAACCTAACCTAATCTATAAAGATAGGCTAGGTTAGGTTAGGTAGGGTTGGTTAGGTTCGGTCATATATCTACATTAATTTTAACTCCAATAATAAAAAATTGACCTCATACGTAATGAAATGGGTAGGTTTATCATTTCATAAGACAAAAATTTGAGAAAATATATTAATTCAGGAAAACTTGGCTTATTAGGCAAATCGGGCCTTGCATAGTAGGCTGAGAAGTGCGTTCTGGCTACTAGGTACGACATATATATATATATATATATATATATATATATATATATATATATATATATATATATATATATATATATATATATATATATGCGAACAAGCCTGAATGGTCCCCAGGACTATTATGCAACTGAAAACTCACACCCCAGAAGTGACTCGAACCCATACTCCCAGGAGCAACGCAACTGGTATGTACAGGGACGCCTTAATCCGCTTGAACATCACGACCGGACATAAGGAAGTGATAGCCGAAGCTATTTGAACCACTTCCCCGCAGGCACAGTGCCTCTTGTCTGTCACCTTTTTGTATATTGGTACTACATTAGCAGTCTTCCATATTTCTGGTAGGTCCCCCGTTTCCAGTGACTTACTATACGCTATGGAGAGTGGTAAGCAAAGTGCTTCTGCACACTCTTTCAATACCCATGGCGAGATTCCATCCGGCCCAACAGCTTTTCTCACATCCAGCTCCAATAGGTGCTTTTTGACCTCATCTCTTGTAATTTCGAACCTATCCAAGGTCACCTGGTTTGCTGCCACCTCTCCCAGCGTGTGTGTGTGCGTGCGTGTGCGTGCGTGTGTGTGCGTGTGTGCGTGTGTGTGTGTGTGTGACTCCAGCAATGACTCCTGTCCCATTTCCCTATCATGCCTAATTTTAAAAGTATGAATAGAGTTTGCTTCCACAACCTTTTCCCCAAGTGCATTCTATTTTTCCACTACTCTCACTCTAAAAGAAAACTTCCTAACATCTCTGTGACTCATCTCAGTTTCCAGTTTCCACCCATTTCCCTCTGTCCGTTAATATTACGTGTGAACATTTCATCTATTTCCACTTTGTCAATTCCCCTGAGAATTTTATATGCCCCTATCACATCTCCTCTCTCCCTTCTTTTCTCTAGTGTCGTAAGGTTCAGTTCCTTCAGACGCTCTTCATATCCCATCCCTCGTAACTCTGGGACAAGCCTCGTCGCATTCAACTCGTCGTAGTTGTATTCACTTAGTTGTATTTTACGGGGGTTGAGCTTTGCTCTTTCGGCCCGCCTCTCAACCGTCAATCAACTGTTTACTAACTACTTTTTTTTTTTTTTTTTTTTCTCCCACACCACATACACACACACACACACACACACACCCCAGGAAGCAGCCCGTGACAGCTGACTAACTCCCAGGTACCTATTTACTGCTAGGTAACAGGGGCATTCAGGGTGAAAGAAACTTTGCCCATTTGTTTCTGCCAGGTGCGGGAATCGAACCCGCGGCACAGAATTACGAATCCTGCATGCTATCCACCAGGCTACCTGGCCCCCCAGGTAGTGTGTGTGTGTGTGTGTGTGTGTGTGTGTGTGTGTGTGTGTGTGTGTGTGTGTGTTTACTTACCTAATTGTGTTTGCGGGGGTTGAGCTCTGACTTTTGGTCCCGCCTCTCAACTATCAATCAACAGGTGTACAGATTCCCGAGCCTACTGGGCTCTATCATGTCTACACTTGAAGCTGTGTATGGAGTCAGCCTCCACCACATCACTTCCTAATGCATTCCATTTGTCTACTACTCTGTCACTGAAAAAAATATTTCTAACGTCTCTATGGGTCCTTTGGGCACTCAATTTCCACCTGTGTCCCCTAGTACGTGTGCCCCTTCTGTTAAATAGTCTGTCTTTATGTACCCTATCAATTCCTCTGAGAATCTTGTATGTGGTGATTATGTCCCCTCTAAGTCTTCTGTCTCCCAGTGACGTGAGGTTTAATTCCCGTAGTCTCTCCTCGTAGCTCATACCCTTCAGTTCGGGTACTAGTCTGGTGGCAAACCTTTGAACCTTTTTCAGTTTAGTCTTATGCTTGACTAAATATGGACTCCATGCTGGAGCCGCATACTCCAGGATTGGTCTGACATGTGTGGTATACAAAGTTCTGAAAGATTCCTTACACAAGTTTCTAAAGGCCGTTCTTATGTTAGCCAGCCCGGCATATGCCGCTGATGTTATCCTCTTGATATGGGTTTCAGGGGACAGGTCTAGCGTGATATCAACCCCCAGGTCATTCTTTCTCTCTCTGAAGCTATGAGTCTCATCCTTGGGGCTCCAAAGTCCACGAGAATAGTTAATATGAGAGCAGAGTTAAAATTACCTACCATAAGTGAGAGAATTTTGTCTATTAGCACAGTTTTCGGCGTGAAGGCATTGAGTAGATCTAGGCAACACATGGAGTTTCAAGCTAAACTTTCTAATATGCTGCACTCACCTGAGGTCTATAGAAGAAGAACGAAATCTGATTATGTATATTGGTTCTACAAGGTAGCCAACTCCATCAAAATATTAAATATGTACCCAACTCAACTAATGATTAATCAACCAATTACTCCATGGGATAACTGGGATTTATCAGTTGATTTTGTAAATGCGCCCAAGAAAGATAGTGTGCACTCTACAATATTAAAACAGTTAACACTGAAAGGCATCACTGAAAGTACTCAGAGTATGGGTAACGATGTGTATCAGTGCTATACCGACGGCTCTGTAGAAGAGGGTGGACGATGTACCGGATGTGCATGTAATGTATTTGAACAATCTTCTCTCGTACATACAGCAATGAAGCGCGTCAATGACTGGGCAAGTACAACTCAAACCGAACTTGCAGGCACCTTGCCACTGAATTTTTAAAAGACAAAGGCAGTGGACTTATATACTGTGACTCGCAGAGTGCACTCCTGGCATTGAACGCACATAGTAGTGACACCCAGAAAATAGTCAGTGATATTCGAATGAATGTTTTAGCTGCTAAAGAAAACAGATTTGAAATTAAATTCCTATGGATACCATCACATGTTGGCATCTCAAGGCATGACACTGTTAATATGCTTGCAAAGACAGCCTGTAGAAAACCAGTGGTAGAAATTGATATGGGTATTTCATTAGCAGTGACAAAGAGAATACTTAAACAAATATCTAATGAAGATCTCACCGACCTAACAAATTCACAAAGACCTGAAAGTTGTAGCATTAAATATTATGATAGATATCGTGAGGAGACATTCACATATGGGACTAATAGAACAAGAACCCGGCAATGTGATGTTATAGTGGCCAGAATACGCCTGGGATATAGACGTATCTGGCAGCTTTCTCAAAACCCAAATGTCGAGTACACAATGTGTCAACTTTGTGAAAGAGAAAACATGCACTCTCTTGAACATTATATTGTAGAATGTCCCATACTGGCTGACTTTCGCCCTCCTGGGCTAAGGTATGCTGAACTCTGTAATTACTATATGAGTACTGGAACACTTGATGATATATTGGACTTGTATCCAAGATTGACCATGTAATATATTAATTATACAATGTATATGATGTAACTATATAACCTGAGCTTGTAAAAGCACCTTAATCAGCTTCAGTGATTAAGTGCTTAATTGCACACTAGTTTCTTTATCAGCTATCTCACCCTGTCAGAGTGAATGAGACAAATGTCTGTGAATGCATGTGTGTATATATGTATATGTGTGTGTGTATGTATATGTATGGGTATAAAGTATATATGGAAGCTGATCAGAATTACATTTCACCTTTGTAAATGTACAATAATGACACTATGTAAAAGACACATCGAACACTTTATGTAAGGCATATGTAAATCTGTGTATTTATGTATTTACGTATATAGGTTAGCTTAGCATTTTAAAAGCACCGACTCACCTTCAGTGGTTGATTGTTCATTAAACCCTTGAAATATATGTTTAACACATCTCTAACCCTGTCCATGGAGGACAGAAGAAAATGTATATATTCTGGTTAGCATTGTAAATGTGTGGCCACGTCTGTGGTAGAAAATAATAATAAAAAAAATAAAAAAAAAAACTCATGAAGAATTTCATCTCCCAAATGATACCTTGTATCTGGTTTCCTGCTCCCTACACCTATCTTCGTTACATTACATTTGAATGGGTTAAACTCTAACAACATTTGTTCGACCATTCCTGCAGCGTGTCCAGGTCTTCTTGACGCCTCAAGCTGCCCTTCTCTGTCTTAATCCTTCTCATAATTTTGGCGTCGTCAGCAAACATTGAGAGGAATGCGTCTATACCCTCCGGGAGATCATTTACGTATATCAGAAACAGGATAGGACCCGAGTACAGAGCCCTATGGGACTCCACTGGTGACTTCACGCCAGCCTGAGGTCTCACCCCTCACTGTAACCCGCTGCTTCCTATTGGTTAGGTACTCCCTTATCCACTGGAGCGCCCTACCAGTTACTCCTGCCTGTTTCTCTAACTTATGCATCAGCCTTTTATGGGATACTTTGTCAAAGGCTTTCAGACAGTCCAAAAAAATGCAGTCCGCCCAGCCTTCTCTGTCTTGTTTAATCTTTGTCACCTGATCGTAGAATTCTATTAAGCCTGTAAGGCAAGATTTACCCTCCCTGAACCCATGTTGATGGGTTGTCACGAAGTCCCTTCTCTCCAGATGTGTTACTAGGTTATTTCTCACGATCTTCTCCATCACCTTGCATGGTATATAAGTTAAGGACACTGGCCTGTAGTTCAGTGCCTCTTGTCTGTCACCCTTTTTGTATATTGGGACTACATTAGTCGTCTTCCACATTTCTGATAGGTCTCCCGTCTCCAGTGACCTACTATACACTATGGTGTATAGTGTGGGCAAGCAAAGTGCTTCTTTATACTCTTTCAATACCCATAGTGAGATTCCGTCCGGGCCAACAGCGTTTCTCTCGTCCAGATCCAGCAGATGCCTCTTGACCTCATCTCTTGTAATTTCGATCCCTTCCAAGGTCGCCTGGTTTACAGTCACCTCTCCTAGTGCAGTGACCTCTTCTTGTTCTATAGTGAAGACCTCCTGGAACCTCTTGTTGAGTTCTTCGCACACCTCTTTGTCCTCACTCGTTCTCACCTCGCCTGTTCTAAGTTTCATCACCTGTTCCTTCACTGTTGTTTTCCTCCTGGTGAGACTGTGGAGTAGCTTTGGTTCGGTCTTGGCTTTATTAGCTGTATCATTTTCATACTTTTTCTCAGCTTCTCTTCTCACACTGACATATTTGTTCCTGGTTCTCTGGTATCTCTCTCTACTTTCTAGTGGTCTGTTATTACGGAAGTTCCTCCAAGCCCTTTTATTCAGTTCATTTGCTCTCATACATGCCCTATTAAACCACGAATTTTTCTTTTGCGTCTCGTTTTTTTCTTGTTGGGCCGGGATAAACCTGTTTGCTGCCTCCTGACGCTTTGGGTGACATAGTCCATCAACCCAATGCAAATATGTGTGTGTGTGTGTGTGTGCTTGTGTGTACTCACCTAGTTGTACTCACCTAGTTGTGCTTGCGGGGGTTGAGCTCTGGCTCTTTGGTCCCGCCTCTCAACCGTCAATCAACAGGTGTACAGTTTCCTGAGCCTAATGGGCTCTATCATATCTACATTTGAAACTGTGTATGGAGTCAGCCTCCACCACATCGCTTCCTAATGCATTCCATTTGTCAACCACTCTGACACTAAAAAAGTTCTTTCTAATATCTCTGTGGCTCATTTGGGCACTCAGCTTCCACCTGTGTCCCCTAGTGCGTGTGCCCCTTGTGTTAAACAGCCTGTCTTTATCAACCCTGTCGATTCCCCTGAGAATCTTGAATGTGGTGATCATGTCCCCCTAACTCTTCTGTCTTCCAACGAAGTGAGGTTTAATTCCTGCAGTCGCTCCTCGTAGCTCATACCTCTCAGCTCGGGTACTAGTCTGGTGGCAAACCTTTGAACCTTTTCCAGTTTAGTCTTATGCTTGACTAGATAGGGACTCCATGCTGGAGCCGCATACTCCAGGATTGGTCTGACATATGTGGTATATAATGTTCTGAAAGATTCCTTACACAAGTTTCTAAAGGCCGTTCTTATGTTAGCCAACCTGGCATATGCTGCTGATGTTATCCTCTTGATATGAGCTTCAGGGGACAGGTCTGGCGTGATATCAACCCCCAGGTCTTTCTCTCTCTCTGACTCTTGAAGTATTTCATCTCCCAAATGATACCTTGTATCTGGTCTCCTGCTTCCTACCCCTATCTTCATTACATTACATTTGCTTGGGTTAAACTCTAACAGCCATTTGTTCGACCATTCCTGCAGCTTGTCCTTGTGTGTGTGTTTGTGTGTGTATGTACTCACCTATTTGAGCTTGCGGGGGGGGTTAAGCTCAGGCTCTTTGGTCCCACCTCTCAACCATCAATTCACTGTTGTACAGATTCCTGAGCCTACTGGCGTCTATCATATCTACATTTGAAACTGTGTATGGAGTCAGCCTCCACCACATCACTGCCTAATGCATTCCACCTGTTACTTCTCAGGCACTGGAAAGTTCTTTTTAACGTCCCAGTGGTTCATTTTGGTACTCAGTTTCCACATGTGTCCCCTTGTTCGCGTACCACCCGTGTTAAACAATTTATCCTTATCTACCACGTCAATTCCCCTGAGAATTTTGTAGGTCGTGATCATGTCTCCTCTTATTCTTCTGTCTTCCGGTGTTTTGAGGTACATTTCCCGCAGCCTTTCCTCGTTACTCATGCCACTTAGTTCTGGGACTTGTGTGTATGTGTGTGTGGTTGTGTGTGTGGTGGTGTGTGTGTGTGTGTGTGTGTTTGTGTGTGTGTGTGTGTGTGTGTGGTGTGTGTGGGGTGTGTGTGTGTGTGGTGTGTTGTGTGTGTGGTGTTTGTGTGTGTGTGTGTGTGTGTGGGTGTGTGTGTGTGTGTGTGTGTGTGTGTGTGTATATGTCTCACCTCTTTGTGCCTGCAGGATCGAGCGTTGGCTCTTGGATCCCGCCTTTCAAGCCCTCGGTTGTTTANATATATATATATATTCTTTTTGGGGAACATGAAATAAACTCCTGTGAAGGTGTCCAACAGGTGACCCCTTAGCACCCCTCCTTTTCTGCCTAGCTATCAAAGAGGTCACTGATAGTCTGACAAGCGAGCTAAACATCTGGTACCTGGATGATGGCACTCTCGCTGGAACCCCGGAAACCATTTTGGAGGATATAAGGAAAATCCAGGAGCAGGGAGCAGCCTTAGGCCTCATTCTCAATGCATCCAAGTGTGAAATAATCTCCCGCAACCAAGACATCACTGGGCAAATACAAAATGTTCTTCCAGACATTCTCGTTGTCGAGCCACCGGACTGTACTCTCCTGGGTGCCCCCATTGGCCCACGGGCAATCGAGGAGGTCCTGGCTGCAAAAATCACTGATCTAAAGAGAATGCTGGACAGGATTGACAAGATTGATGCCCATGATGCTCTCTTTCTCCTCACAAGATGCCTGTCTCTCCCTAAGTTGACGTACTTTCTGAGATGTTCTCCATCCTACAGCAGCCCTAAATTAAATGTGTATGACACCCTTCTGAGGTCCATGCTGGTGAAAGTCCTGAACCTGCCATTGGACGACTCTCAGTGGGAGCAAGCAACCCTTCCTGTAAGACTTGGCGGCCTTGGTGTCCGCACAGCCTCCCAAATTGCTCTACCAGCCTTCCTTTCCTCCTCCCACGCATCGCACGACCTCGTCAGAGATATCTTACCTGCAACCCTGAGAGACTCAGCAGGAATACACGATCCTGCTTTCACTGAATGTTCAAATCAGTGGGGTGTTCTCGCAGCCCCAGCAACCATTATAGAGCCAACAAAACAACACAAACAGTCCGGCTGGGACCACCCTCTAGTGGAAAAAGTAGCTGATGCTATGCTCAGCGCTGCAACATCAGACAAGGAGAAAGCCCGCCTCAGAGCAGTGCGTGCCCCCCATGCAGGAGACTTCCTCCTGGCAGTACCCATGTCACAATGGGCACGCGCCTAGATCCAGAATCCCTTCGTGTAGCAGTGGCCCTCCGCCTTGGTGCCCCAATTCACACTGAATACAAGTGTATTTGCAACAGGGTGGAAGCAGACCAATACGGACTGCATGGGTTGCATTGCGGAAGCACAAAGGGCTGGCATGCAAGACACAACGAGGTCAATGACATCATCAAGAGAAGCCTCGTCTCAGCTAAGTGCCCAGCGGAGAGAGAACCTCGCATCTAGGGTCCAAAACCCGGATTTCCCCGCACTTCGCCCTGATGGCATCACCATATACTCATGGAAGGAGGGTAGACAGTTGGTGTGGGACTACACATGTGTATCCACCCTGGCTGACACCTATGTACACTTCGGAGCTGATCAAGCAGGTGGGGCAGCCAACCACAGGGAAACAGCAA
>WNGS01164132.1:12500-18896 GCA_020271785.1 Procambarus virginalis
AAATTAACTTGCCCTAACCTAAGCAGACCAACCTAAGCCCACCAACGCTAACCTAATCTAACCTAACCTAACACAACTAAGACAGTAATGTTAATAATAAAATATATATTTTTTTGTTAGGAAAGAACCAATTGGAAGAAATATTTGAAAATAAGAAAATCCCTCTGTTACGTAAGTCGTGGCGTGCTTACTTGCCAAGTAGTGCGCCAAGTAGGTTAGGTAAAGTAGGTTAAGTAACGCTAAGCTAAATTTCCATGTTAGTTTTAACTCAAAAGAAAGATTAAAAAACATAATAATATAATGGAAACATTTATTATTTCATAAGAAAAAAATATAATTTCGGAAAACACTACTTGTTAGGCAACTTGGCATATTAGGTACTATTCCTATCTTAATAACGTAGTATTTCACTTACCTAAATATTTTCCTACGCGGAAATAGAGAGAACACGTCCGACTCTGACCAAGTCCGGTGAGCAAGTGTACTGAGACTACACCTTCCCTACCAGGCTGCTTTGCCTGCACACCCACCCGCCAATGTGAGATCACTATATACAGCGACCAATGTGAGATCACTATAAGCAGCGACCAATGTGAGATCACTATATGCAGCGACCAATGGAAGATCACTATATGCAGCGACCAATGGAAGATCACTATATGCAGCGACCAATGGAAGATCACTATATGCAGCGACCAATGGAAGATCACTATATGCAGCGACCAATGGAAGATCACTATATACAGCGACCAATGGAAGATCACTATATACAGCGACCAATGGAAGATCACTATATACAGCGACCAATGGAAGATCACTATATACAGCGACCAATGGAAGATCACTATATACAGCGACCAATGGAAGATCACTATATACAGCGACCAATGGAAGATCACTATATGCAGCGACCAATGGAAGATCACTATATACAGCGACCAATGGGAGATCACTATATACAGCGACCAATGGAAGATCACTATATACAGCGACCAATGGAAGATCACTATATACAGCGACCAATGTGAGATCACTATATACAGCGACCAATGGAAGATCACTATATACAGCGACCAATGGAAGATCACTATATACAGCGACAATGGGAGATCACTGTACACAGTGACCAATGGGAGATCACTGAACACAGCGACCAATGGGAGATCACTGAACACAGCGACCAATTTGAGATCACTGAACACAGCGACCAATGGGAGATCACTGTACACAGTGACCAATGGGAGATCACTGAACACAGCGACCAATGGGAGATCACTGAACACAGCGACCAATGGGAGATCACTGAACACAGCGACCAATGGGAGATCACTGTACACAGTGACCAATGGGAGATCACTGTACACAGTGACCAATGGGAGATCACTGAACACAGCGACCAATGGGAGATCACTGAACACAGCGACCAATGTGAGATCACTATACACAGCGACCAATGGGAGATCACTGTACACAGTGACCAATGGGAGATCACTGAACACAGCGACCAATGGGAGATCACTGAACACAGCGACCAATGGGAGATCACTGTACACAGTGACCAATGGGAGATCACTGAACACAGCGACCAATGGGAGATCACTGAACACAGTGACCAATGGGAGATCACTGTACACAGCGACCAATGGGAGATCACTGAACACAGCGACCAATGGGAGATCACTGTACACAGTGACCAATGGGAGATCACTGAACACAGCGACCAATGGGAGATCACTGTACACAGCGACCAATGGGAGATCACTGTACACAGTGACCAATGGGAGATCACTGAACACAGCGACCAATGGGAGATCACTGTACACAGTGACCAATGGGAGATCACTGTACACAGTGACCAATGGGAGATCACTGTACACAGTGACCAATGGGAGATCACTGTACACAGTGACCAATGGGAGATCACTGTACACAGTGACCAATGGGAGATCACTGTACACAGTGACCAATGGGAGATCACTGTACACAGTGACCAATGAGAGATTATGAAGGGACTTAAAGCTCTGATTTCTTATGACTTAGTTTCTTATTCATCTGTTTTCTTAAAAAAAAAAGCATCTGGTAGTTAAGCGTCTAGTTTCTTTTGGCTCGAGCTTATTACAGCTCTGGCTATGGGTTGTATGGTTATTATGGGTTGTATGGTTATTATGGGTGGTATGGTTATTATGGGTTGTATGGTTATTATGGGTTGTATGTTATTATGGGTTGTATGGTATTATGGGTTGTATGGTTATTATGGGTTGTATGGTTATTATGGGTTGTATGGTTATTATGGGTTGTATGGTTATTATGGGTTGTATGGTTATTATGGGTTGTATGGTTATTATGGGTTGTATGGTTATTATGGGTTGTATGGTTATTATGGGTTGTATGGTTATTATGGTTGTATGGTTATTATGGGTTGTATGGTTATTATGGGTTGTATGGTTATTATGGGTTGTATGGTTATTATGGGTTGTATGGTTATTATGGGTTGTATGTTATTAAAACATCAAGAGACCCAAAAGGTATAATCCTGCAGCACCTCACTGTGGTAATATAGAGTGGGACATGTGTATTTGGTTCTGTATGAATATAGTTCATGAGTTGTGTATGAATATAAACAAAGTCATGACTTGTATGGAGAGTGGCGAGTGTGACGGTGGTCAGTACCGTGTACAATGTGCAGGTGGTCAGTACCGTGTACAATGTGCAGGTGGTCAGTACCGTGTACAATGTGCAGGTGGTCAGTACCGTGTACAATGTGCAGGTGGTCAGTACCGTGTACAATGTGCAGGTGGTCAGTACCGTGTACAATGTGCAGGTGGTCAGTACCGTGTACAATGTGCAGGTGGTCAGTACCGTGTACAATGTGCAGGTGGTCAGTACCGTGTACAATGTGCAGGTGGTCAGTACCGTGTACAATGTGCAGGTGGTCAGCACCGTGTACAATGTGCAGGTGGTCAGTACCGTGTACAATGTGCAGGTGGTCAGTACCGTGTACAATGTGCAGGTGGTCAGTACCGTGTACAATGTGCAGGTGGTCAGTACCGTGTACAATGTGCAGGTGGTCAGTACCGTGTACAATGTGCAGGTGGTCAGTACCGTGTACAATGTGCAGGTGGTCAGTACCGTGTACAATGTGCAGGTGGTCAGTACCGTGTACAATGTGCAGGTGGTCAGTACCGTGTACAATGTGCAGGTGGTCAGTACCGTGTACAATGTGCAGGTGGTCAGTACCGTGTACAATGTGCAGGTGGTCAGTACCGTGTACAATGTGCAGGTGGTCAGTACCGTGTACAATGTGCAGGTGGTCAGTACCGTGTACAATGTGCAGGTGGTCAGTACCGTGTACAATGTGCAGGTGGTCAGTACCGTGTACAATGTGCAGGTGGTCAGTACCGTGTACAATGTGCAGGTGGTCAGTACCGTGTACAATGTGCAGGTGGTCAGTACCGTGTACAATGTGCAGGTGGTCAGTACCGTGTACAATGTGCAGGTGGTCAGTACCGTGTACAATGTGCAGGTGGTCAGTACCGTGTACAATGTGCAGGTGGTCAGTACCGTGTACAATGTGCAGGTGGTCAGTACCGTGTACAATGTGCAGGTGGTCAGTACCGTGTACAATGTGCAGGTGGTCAGTACCGTGTACAATGTGCAGGTGGTCAGTACCGTGTACAATGTGCAGGTGGTCAGTACCGTGTACAATGTGCAGGTGGTCAGTACCGTGTACAATGTGCAGGTGGTCAGTACCGTGTACAATGTGCAGGTGGTCAGTACCGTGTACAATGTGCAGGTGGTCAGTACCGTGTACAATGTGCAGGTGGTCAGTACCGTGTACAATGTGCAGGTGGTCAGTACCGTGTACAATGTGCAGGTGGTCAGTACCGTGTACAATGTGCAGGTGGTCAGTACCGTGTACAATGTGCAGGTGGTCAGTACCGTGTACAATGTGCAGGTGGTCAGTACCGTGTACAATGTGCAGGTGGTCAGTACCGTGTACAATGTGCAGGTGGTCAGTACCGTGTACAATGTGCAGGTGGTCAGTACCGTGTACAATGTGCAGGTGGTCAGTACCGTGTACAATGTGCAGGTGGTCAGTACCGTGTACAATGTGCAGGTGGTCAGTACCGTGTACAATGTGCAGGTGGTCAGTACCGTGTACAATGTGCAGGTGGTCAGTACCGTGTACAATGTGCAGGTGGTCAGTACCGTGTACAATGTGCAGGTGGTCAGTACCGTGTACAATGTGCAGGTGGTCAGTACCGTGTACAATGTGCAGGTGGTCAGTACCGTGTACAATGTGCAGGTGGTCAGTACCGTGTACAATGTGCAGGTGGTCAGTACCGTGTACAATGTGCAGGTGGTCAGTACCGTGTACAATGTGCAGGTGGTCAGTACCGTGTACAATGTGCAGGTGGTCAGTACCGTGTACAATGTGCAGGTGGTCAGCACCGTGTACAATGTGCAGGTGGTCAGCACCGTGTACAATGTGCAGGTGGTCAGCACCGTGTACAATGTGCAGGTGGTCAGCACCGTGTACAATGTGCAGGTGGTCAGCACCGTGTACAATGTGCAGGTGGTCAGTACCGTGTACAATGTGCAGGTGGTCAGCACCGTGTACAATGTGCAGGTGGTCAGTACCGTGTACAATGTGCAGGTGGTCAGCACCGTGTACAATGTGCAGGTGGTCAGTACCGTGTACAATGTGCAGGTGGTCAGTACCGTGTACAATGTGCAGGTGGTCAGTACCGTGTACAATGTGCAGGTGGTCAGTACCGTGTACAATGTGCAGGTGGTCAGTACCGTGTACAATGTGCAGGTGGTCAGTACCGTGTACAATGTGCAGGTGGTCAGTACCGTGTACAATGTGCAGGTGGTCAGTACCGTGTACAATGTGCAGGTGGTCAGTACCGTGTACAATGTGCAGGTGGTCAGTACCGTGTACAATGTGCAGGTGGTCAGTACCGTGTACAATGTGCAGGTGGTCAGTACCGTGTACAATGTGCAGGTGGTCAGTACCGTGTACAATGTGCAGGTGGTCAGTACCGTGTACAATGTGCAGGTGGTCAGCACCGTGTACAATGTGCAGGTGGTCAGTACCGTGTACAATGTGCAGGTGGTCAGCACCGTGTACAATGTGCAGGTGGTCAGCACCGTGTACAATGTGCAGGTGGTCAGCACCGTGTACAATGTGCAGGTGGTCAGCACCGTGTACAATGTGCAGGTGGTCAGCACCGTGTACAATGTGCAGGTGGTCAGTACCGTGTACAATGTGCAGGTGGTCAGTACCGTGTACAATGTGCAGGTGGTCAGTACCGTGTACAATGTGCAGGTGGTCAGTACCGTGTACAATGTGCAGGTGGTCAGTACCGTGTACAATGTGCAGGTGGTCAGTACCGTGTACAATGTGCAGGTGGTCAGTACCGTGTACAATGTGCAGGTGGTCAGTACCGTGTACAATGTGCAGGTGGTCAGTACCGTGTACAATGTGCAGGTGGTCAGTACCGTGTACAATGTGCAGGTGGTCAGTACCGTGTACAATGTGCAGGTGGTCAGTACCGTGTACAATGTGCAGGTGGTCAGTACCGTGTACAATGTGCAGGTGGTCAGTACCGTGTACAATGTGCAGGTGGTCAGTACCGTGTACAATGTGCAGGTGGTCAGTACCGTGTACAATGTGCAGGTGGTCAGTACCGTGTACAATGTGCAGGTGGTCAGCACCGTGTACAATGTGCAGGTGGTCAGCACCGTGTACAATGTGCAGGTGGTCAGCACCGTGTACAATGTGCAGGTGGTCAGCACCGTGTACAATGTGCAGGTGGTCAGCACCGTGTACAATGTGCAGGTGGTCAGCACCGTGTACAATGTGCAGGTGGTCAGTACCGTGTACAATGTGCAGGTGGTCAGCACCGTGTACAATGTGCAGGTGGTCAGTACCGTGTACAATGTGCAGGTGGTCAGTACCGTGTACAATGTGCAGGTGGTCAGTACCGTGTACAATGTGCAGGTGGTCAGTACCGTGTACAATGTGCAGGTGGTCAGCACCGTGTACAATGTGCAGGTGGTCAGCACCGTGTACAATGTGCAGGTGGTCAGTACCGTGTACAATGTGCAGGTGGTCAGTACCGTGTACAATGTGCAGGTGGTCAGTACCGTGTACAATGTGCAGGTGGTCAGTACCGTGTACAATGTGCAGGTGGTCAGTACCGTGTACAATGTGCAGGTGGTCAGTACCGTGTACAATGTGCAGGTGGTCAGTACCGTGTACAATGTGCAGGTGGTCAGTACCGTGTACAATGTGCAGGTGGTCAGTACCGTGTACAATGTGCATGTGGTCAGTACCGTGTACAATGTGCAGGTGGTCAGTACCGTGTACAATGTGCAGGTGGTCATAAT
>WNGS01164133.1:25462-39399 GCA_020271785.1 Procambarus virginalis
ATATATATATATATATTGTGACGGTAAAGTAGTGGAGTATGGTGTTCGGCTGTCTTCCACTGGCAGATGTCAAAGCCAGGCACATAACCAAAAGTAAAAAAAAAGGAAAAAAAAGAAATGACTGCTTGTCTGATAATCTGTGGTAAGGTAAACAATGAAATTTTAATTACTCTAGAAAACAAGTAAAATAAAGACAATTCCTTGGCTGCGCAACGTGCAAGATAACAAGTGTGAAACATAACTAAACATAAAAATGAATGCTTTTACGTTAACAATGGGACATAAAGGACATACAAAATGGTTAATATAAAAATGGTGCTGGGTATATATGCGCTAGCTAAAACGACAATTTGATCACACAAGGTGAATCAACTAGGTGTTCACAGCTTAAGAGCACAAGATATTCTGATGGTGGTACTGCAAGTCGCCCCGACATCGCCTTGACGTGGAACGTGGTTGGTGCATGGCTGGAGTGGCGTGTTCTCGAATGGCCAATGAGAATGCAGGAAGGCCGGCAATCGGTAGTTTGAGACTGCAGCAGTTGAAGGGTCGGCGCGGAGACGAGGTGTGCAGGAGTGGGGGGAGAGGGGTTGCAGGTGCGTGTAGCTGATATACGTTTAAGCTACTGTAAAACGTATCTTGAATGTAGCTGGGAACGTGATGTATATAGGAAGAGCAGGCTCAATCTCTGGGAAGAGATTATCATCAACAAAATATATATATATAATATATATATATATATATATATATATATATATATATATATAACTGAAAACTCACACCCCAGAAGTGACTCGAACCCATACTGCCAGGAGCAACGCAACTGGTATGTACGGGACGCCTTAATACGCTTGACCATCACGACCGGACATAAGGAAGTGATAGCCGGAGCTATATGAACCACTTCCCCGCCGGCACTCGGATGGTAATCTTGGGCATAGCATTTTATCAAATCACCTCATTTTTTGGGGCAACACGTGAGGAACACAAATGCAAACAAGCCTGAATGGTCCCCAGGACTAGATACAACTGAAAACTCACACCCCAGAGTGACTCGAACCCATACTGCCAGGAGCAACGCAACTGGTATGTACAGGGACGCCTTAATCCGCTTGACCATCACGACCGGACATAAGGAAGTGATAGCCGGAGCTATATGAACCACTTCCCCGCCGGCACTCGGATGGTAATCTTGGGCATAGCATTTTATCACTTCCTTATGTCCGGTCGTGATGGTCAAGCGGATTAAGGCGTCCCTGTACATACCAGTTGCGTTGCTCCTGGCAGTATGGGTTCGAGTCACTTCTGGGGTGTGAGTTTTCAGTTGTATCTAGTCCTGGGGACCATTCAGGCTTGTTTGCATTTGTGTTCCTCACGTGTTGCCCCAAAAAATGAGGTGATTTGATAAAATGCTATGCCCAAGATTACCATCCGAGTGCCGGCGGGGAAGTGGTTCATATAGCTCCGGCTATCACTTCCTTATGTCCGGTCGTGATGGTCAAGCGGATTAAGGCGTCCCTGTACATACCAGTTGCGTTGCTCCTGGCAGTATGGGTTCGAGTCACTTCTGGGGTGTGAGTTTTCAGTTGTATCTAGTCCTGGGGACCATTCAGGCTTGTTTGCATTTGTGTTCCTCACGTGTTGCCCCAAAAAATGAGGTGATTTGATAAAATGCTATGCCCAAGATTACCATCCGAGTGCCGGCGGGGAATTGGTTCATATAGCTCCGGCTATCACTTCCTTATGTCCGGTCGTGATTGTCAAGCAGATTAAGGCGTCCCTGTACATACCAGTTGCGATGCTCCTGGCAGTATGGGTTCGAGTCACTTCTGGGGTGTGAGTTTTCAGTTTATCTAGTCCTGGGGACCATTCAGGCTTGTTTGCATATATATATATATATATATATATATATATTGTTGCGGTGTGGATTTGGGTGGTGTTACCGCTGACGGACCACCCAACCCACAACTCGACAAATGCTCATATTTCACTAGGAGATCACACTAGGCACTTCTGGCTCTTGGAGAGGGCTCAACGTCACACGTTTAGGGGATGCAGCTCCAACACGCAGCCTTGTTGTCACGTGCACACACCCACTCGAGCCGCTGTGACTCCCCACTCTCTCCTTATGGAATATGACCTCCTCAATCCCCTTTGTCTTACTAGACTTCTGTCTTACCCTGTCCACAGCAGTGGTTCCTGTTTCTTGCTCTCTCTCTCCTTTACTATTTCCTGGGAAGCCTCACTGGGACAAGTGCAAACACCAGCAAATTTGGATACATTTACTGGACGAAGTACATATACAATACATGCATACATAATAATAATGATGAATCCTATACTCTGTACTATTATAATCAGGTTGCACTCCAACACATCAGAACTCTATCCTCGCTTGCTAAGTGGTATCCTATCTCTTGGTATTACCTAATATTATCAACCTCCTCAAGTAGATTAAGTCTTACCATATAATGTTACACTACCATCAAGAGAATGTATACATATTATATAATATATATATATATATATATATATATATATATATATATATATATATATATATTATATATATATATACCTATAAACACATATAAGGCAAATCAGCATTTGAATGCAATAACATACATATATATATATATCAGTATAAATGATCCGTGCCACACAACGAATCAATCGACCATTCTATCAGTCTTAGAATACATATATATCTGTAGGTACTCCTGCCTACGTCTGTAACTCAAAACTTCAATATACACTTCTTGGCACATAAATGGCAAACGGTCACTCACCTCTCACTGCGTCGTTCACGCTAATGACAAACACTCTCACCTCCATACCAGTGATCAGTTAGAACTATTTCACTACCCTGACAACTTCAGGTTCCTCAGGGCTTAAACACCAGGATCCTCTGCAGCTCCTCCAGGCTGCTACCATGAAGATTCCTTGGACAATTATGGTGCTTCCCTTCTCCTATTTGGATCATCCACAGCTCTCCTGGCTGCTGCACCATAAGTTTCCTCGAATAACTGTGGCACTTCACCACCTCTGCAGAAGCACGTGACACTCCTCCTCACTGCTTCTCCTCACAGCTCGAGGTCCTCTCCTCCACTGACTTGAAGTCTCACCAACTACTCCTTCTGTGCTGGCTTCTAAGTCCTCAGCAACTTCTTCCCCAAAGGACAAACCTGCAACCCATTTGCACTCCAATAAAATGTTTCCCCTTTAACTCATAAACAAAATTAATCACATAATATCTTTGCCTCCACTCCCTATCTGTCCTCTACATTTAATGAGAGTGGACTCCCCCGTGGGCGAGTCCATGCGCCACCTCGCTGGGCGAGCCTCACTCACGCTGGGAGGGGCCTCCTCCCTCAGGAGCCGGGCTCCTTCAGTTGCCCGCCAGCGCTCAGAAAAGTCGGATGTCGCTCCGCGCTCCTCCCACTTCACTCTCTTATTTTAGGCTCTCTGCCTTACCAAACATTTCTAACTTGAAAATAAACATTGCTACTGTCGCTGGGCACACGACCAACTACAAGCAAACACTATGAACTGGCTTAAATCGGGCTTACCACAGATTATCTGGTCGAGGGCGCTTCTCCCTCTGACAACGTCTGACCAGGGCGCTTGTCACAGCCCACAAAACTGTCACTGGGCGGCTTAATACTCTCTCCTCGCCGTCCAGGACTTGAGACCGCAACGTCTTCAGCTCGATTCAACAGCTGGAACGTCTGCAACTTCTCTTCTCTTGGAGATAATATCACTAGGGGTTCCCTCCTGGCGGGAGCTCGTCAAAGCACGGCTTCTCCCCTGCGATGTCTGGCCTCAAGTGAGTTCATCGCCCTCCACAAGCGAGCCTCACGCCTCCAGTAACTTGTCCACATCTCCTAACCAGTCATTTATCTGTTTTCTAGTTCATTGCCCATAATCTCAAACTTTTATATAAATTCAACAAACTATTTTACATCTGTGTTATCGCCTCTATAATTCCTGGACCTTCCAGTTAGGTCAGGCTTGCTGAATAACTCTCAAAGGGTGAGACTCGTTTCTCCTGCAGGCTGAGATCATAACACTCCCCTCCCCTTATTTTTGAGAGTTATTCCAGTGGCAAAGCTCGGGATAATACATCCGCCACCACACTGTCTCGTTCTCCAACCGATTGGTTCGACCGGTTGGTCTGCTTACGTACTCTCTTAGGAGTATACAACTACTTCATTGCACCTTGCAACATCTGGCTCACAACTCGCCCGAAACATGATCTTCTCACAAACGATTTGACTTCCCTGACACCTCTTGGCTAGGCTGTCCTCCTTGGACGCCTGCACTCCATCGGTCAACTCTACTTATTGTTTCCACCCTCCGTTTCCTTGTCTTCTTCTCTTTACATCCAGAGTCAGACATCTACTGTCTGTACCTCCTCTGTCGTCTTCATACTTCCATATACTGCCATTATACTCTCGTCTCTTGTCATCATACTTCACTCCCTCGTCTTCACCGACGATCCTCCCTTTCGTCTCCTCATTTATCCGAGACCTCATCCTGTTTGACTTCCATCGAGTCCTCGGCTTTCTTCTACTCCTCCATGCTTGTATCATCATCCTCTTCTCACACTTCTCGCCTCTATACAACTCCATTTCTTCTCCTTCAACTCTTCTTTGTTCCCTGGAAGTTTCTCCGAGCACTGTACTACATCCAACAGCACTCGACCGTACATGTTGCTTTACCTCTCCTAGAGTGCTCCTAAGCATCTCTCCACACATACTGTCTCTTCTCCTTCCATTTTCACGGCTATTACTCTTCTTCACTATCTCTCCTCCGCGTTTTCTGTGAAACATGTCAACTCCTGACATCTCAAACAACTTAACTCTACTATTCAAATGTCTCTGTGCTCGTGGACGACTTGACGCTCTACTCCCGTTCTCAGTATGTCCACATCCTTCCTCACTTCTGCTCAGCACAGTTGCATCCACCTTCCGACCCTTAATTTCAGCAGGCTGGGGTCTACTCAGGTTCGCTCTCTTCACATGATTTTTCTTTGGCTGGGCCATCTTCACTTTTGGCCTCACCGAGACTTCATCTTCCTGAGCTGGACCTTCATCAAACAGCCACGCTATATCTACGTCGATATCTTCTACCGGCTGAATAGACACTGTCTCATCTTCTCCAGCATCTTCCTCGTCGGCCACCTCTGTCTTCATCACTACCGAGACAGGGTACTCAATGGCTTGGCAGTCTCCTGACCCATCTCCTCGGATGTCAGTCAGGTTCACACTCTCAGGTGTCCCACCCGTGCCGTGTCCTTCTGGGCACTCCTCTGGCACAGTCTCCGCTATGACTCTTGGCAACACCTTTGTCCCACACAAGTCATTCCCCAGGATCACTTGGACTCCTGGAACAGGTATGTCGGGGCACACTCCCAACATCACCTCCGCCGACACATATTCCGACCTTAGCTGGACAGTACAAACGGGCATGTCACTCTCAGACAATAACCCATATACTTTCATCTTTCTCCTGCCAGCTAATCGTCGATCATTCCCAATCAGGCTTCTCGCAATCACGCTCTGATTAGCTCCGGTATCTCTTAAGATACCAACTTCCACCTCAGGTTGGCCTCCTATACTGATCCAACCTTTACTTATGAACGGCCTATACTTCTCGTTCACTAAGTTCACCCTCTGTGGTTTGTCTCGGAACACATTAGTATATTTACTTCGGGGGTCACACATGGCCAGGGTCACAATTCTCTTGCCCTGCCGACAATCTCGCATCACGTGACCCAATCCGTTACAGTTGTAACACCTCACCTGGGAAAAGTCTCTCTATATGTACCAGAGTGGTTCTGACTTTGTCCACTCGCATGAGAGTTCCTCGGGCCAGGTACACTACTTGCACTCTGTGGGGCTTTACTGGACTCTTGATTTCCTGGATAATGATTGTTTCTCGTTTAGCTCCTTCAACTTCACTTTCAGACGAAGTGCGCGACCTACTCTTCTGAGTTTTAGGGTACTTACGTTTATCCGCCCATTTATCAAAATTCTTCTCACCCCAGACTCTTCTGGGTCTTTCGTAATTTCTTCCTCCCCAGACTCCACTGGATCTGCCATTGTTGCGTCTCACCTCATTCTTCACTCTGTTCTCCCTCAAGCTCTTATAGGCTTCCGTAATCATATCCGCCCTATCTGCGGCATCTTCACCTCCTTTATCCCTGCTTCTTGGATCTTGAACTTTGTTTCGGGATGCATCATCTCCATGAACTTCTCCATGACCATCAATTGCTTCAGGTCAGCGTAAGATCCAACTCCAGCAGCTTCAATCCACTTCTGGAGATCCCTTGCTGTCTCAGCAAACGTACATGCTCCAACTTTGATCATCTCTCTGAAGCGCTTCCTATAAGCTTCTGGGGTTAACTGGAACGAGCGCAATATGCTGCTCTTTACTGTGGCATAATCCGGCACTCTTCTAGTGACAATTGGTGTATGCCTCCCTGGCTGCACCGGTTAATCTTAACTGGACCAGCTGGGCCATTCCTCCTGTGGCCATTCCTTGATGCTGGCCACCTTTCAAAGTGCTCAAAAAAGCTTCTGCTTCTTCGGGAACAAACAAGGGGATGTCCTTCTCCCTAACCCTAACATCTGTGAGCGTGATACTGGGTGGTGCTCTCTGGCAACCCATGTTTCAATCCTTTGTTCAGCAAGGTCCTGTTCGCTTCTATCTGCATTTGTTTTGTTCTCTCTTTTTTCGACCTTAGTCTTGCTTTCTCCTTTTCTTTCTCCTGTTCCAACTCCAGTTCCCTTACTCTNTCCCCACTACTCTCACTCTAAAAGAAACCCTTCTAACATCTCGATGACTCATCTGAGTTCCCAGCTTTCACCCATGTCCCTCTTGTTCTGTTGGTATTCCGTGTTAATATTTCGTCTATTTCCACTCTGTCAATCCCCTAAGTATTTTGTATGCTGCTATCATGTCTCCCTGCTCCCTCCTTTTTTCTAACGTCGTCAGGTTCAGTTCCTTCAGTCGCTCTTCATATCCCATCCCATGCAACTCCGGGACTAGCCTGTCACAAATTTTTTAACCTTCTCCAGGTTTCCGAATATGTTTCTTTTGATGGGGGCTCCATGATGGAACTGCATACTCTAAGACTGGTCTCACATAGGCAGTGTAAAACACTCTAAAAGGAGGGTTTTGCCTCCTTACTTAGGTTTCTTTATGACGTTCTAACTTTTGCGATCGTAGAGTAGGCTGCTGTTGGTATCCTATTTGTATGTGTTTCAGAAGTTAGATTTGGTGTTACGTCCACTCCCAGGTCCCTTTCTCGAAACGTCATAGGAAGGTAGTTTCCTTCATTGTGTACTGACCCTTTAGTCTCCTGTCACCTAGTCTCATTTCCATAACTTTACACTTACTCGTGTTGAACTTCAGTAGCCATCCGTCTGACCAGCTCTGCAGCTTCTTCAAGTCCTCTTGGAGTATCCTACAATCCTCATCTGTCACAACCCGTCTCATTAATTTTGCGTCATCCACGAACATCGACAAATGGGACTCGACTGCTGTAGACATGTCGTTCACTTAAATTAGAAATAGAACTGGTCCCAGCACCGATCCTTGAGGGACTCCACTTGTTATGGCTCACCAGTCTGATTTCTCGCTGCTGACTATTACTCTCTGGCTCCTTCCTGTTAAGTAATTCTTTACCCATGCTAGGGCTTTTCCGCTTACTCCCGCCTGCCTCTCAAGTTTGAATAGTAGTCTCCTGTGCGGCTTTCTGCCAAAAAGAATAGCTTTTTCTGCCAAAAAGCTTTGTCAGAGGCTTTTTGGCAGTCCAGAAATATGCAGTCTGCCCATCCTTCCCTGTCCTGTCTTATTTTTGTTATTTTATCATAGAATTCCAGAAAGTTTGTTAGGCATGATTTCCCTTCTCTGACCCCATGTTGGTGTTTGTTTACATACTTAATGTTCTCTAGGTGTGTAACCAGTCTTAGTCTGATTATTCTCTCAAGTACTTTACTGGAGATGCTTGTCATTGATACTGGTTTGTAGTTAAGTGCTTCTTCCCTATTTCATTTTTTTGAAAATTGATACCACATTTGCCTTCTTCCAGCAACTGGGCAACTCTCCCATCGTAAGTGACTCATTATAGATCCTTGCTAGAAGCACGCTGAGGGCCTGCAGTGCCTCTTTTAGTATCCACGGTGATACTTTGTCTGGTCCAACTGCTTTAGTTTCACCCGTGTTGTCAACTGTTTCATTACCTCCTCTGCTGTCACCTCTATATCTGATAGTCTTTCATCTAGGGTAATCTCTCCTAACAATGGGAGCTGCTAAGGCTCGGTTGTGAACACTCCATGGAAACTGGCGTTCAGTGCCTCATAAATTTCCTTTTCGCTTTCTGTGTATGCCCCTTCAGTTTTTTTAGTCATGTCACGTGGTCGTTTACCGACATATTCCTTCTTATATGGCTATGCAGTAATTTAAGTTGCTCTTTCGCTTTCATGGTAATATCGTTTTCATAATTCCTTTCCGATACTCTCCTTATATTAATGTATTCATTCCTAGCTCTGTTGTATCTAATCTTATCGTCCTCTACCCTTTCTCCACTCCTTCCTGCTTCTCATTTTTCCTTCCTGACACTGTCTATTAAACCACGGGTTTTTATATTCCGTCCTACATTTTTCTTACTCCACTTGACTAGGTCCATCATATCTTGCACCTTTTTTTCCTCTTAGTTCTTCTTCCCACTGGACTTCTCCCAGTGTACTTTTATTTGCATGGAGTGTTTGCACAGATTTAGTCTGACTCTTGGAATATCAAAGAGATATTTATTTCTGGTGTGGTGCTCATGGGTTCTATTACATCTATCAAGGAAAAGTTGCTGATCAAGATTAGCATTTAGGAACAAGTTTTTGATATGTATACAGCACATGAGAAAGTGTGGAGTGAGAGTATGTTTAGCATGTTAAGGGACTTAAACAAAGGGGCTGAGTGATGTCTGAAGACAGAATTATTATAGTTCTATAGTACAGATTGTTATAGTTCTGATAATAGATGTTTGCAGGGTGATGATAGGCTTGAGGTAATTTGTAGTGGTTGAACCCCATGCACAGATACTGTATGTAAGATAGGGATAGATTGGCGCATAGTATAATAAGAGAACTGAGTGGGGAACATAATATCTGATTTTAGAAAGTATACCAACCGTTTTAAAGACGTGTGTGTGTGTGTGTGTGTGTGTGTGTGTGTGTGTGTGTGTGTGTGTGTGTGTGTGTGTGTGTGTGTGTGTGTGTGTGTGTGTGTGTGTGTGTGTGTGTGTGTGTACTTACCTAGTTGTACTCACCTAGTTGTGTTTGCGGGGGTTGAGCTCTGGCTCTTTGGTCCCGCCTCTAAACCGTCAATCAACAGGTTATCTTCTTGAGGTTATTTTGAGATGATTTCGGGGCTTTAGTGTCCCCGCGGCCCGGTCCTCGACCAGGCCTCCACCCCCAGGAAGCAGCCCGTGACAGCTGACTAACTCCCAGGTACCTATTTACTGCTAGGTAACAGGGGCATTCAGGGTGAAAGAAACTTTGCCCATTTGTTTCTGCCTGGAGCAGGAATCGAACCCGCGCCACAGAATTACGAGTCCTGCGCGCTATCTACCAGGCTACCAGGCACCCAGGTGTACAGATTCCTGAGCCTATTGGGCTCTATCATATCTACACTTGAAACTGTGTATGGAGTCAGCCTCAACCACATCACCTCCTAATGCATTCCATTTGTCAACCACTCTGACACTAAAAAAGTTCATTCTAATATCTCTGTGGCTCATTTGGGCACTCAGTTTCCACCTGTGTCCCCTAGTGCGTGTGCCCCCTGTGTTAAATAGCCTGTTTTTATCTACCCTATCAATTCCCTTGAGAATCTTGAATGTGGTGATCATGTCTAACTCTTCTGTCTTCCAACGAAGTGAGGTTTAATTCCCGTAGTCTCTCCTCGTAGCTCATACCTCTCAGCTCGGGTACTAGTCTGGTGGCAAACCTTTGAACCTTTTCCAGTTTAGTCTTATCCTTGACTAGATATGAACTCCATGCTGGGGCTGCATACTCCAGGATTGGCCTGACATATGTGGTATACAAAGTTCTGAATGATTCTTTACACAAGTTTCTGAATGCCGTTCGTATGTTGGCCAGCCTGGCATATACCGCTGATGTTATCCTCTTGATATGGGCTGCAGGAGACAGGTCTGGCGTGATATCAACTCCCAAGTCTTTTTCTTTCTCTGACTGAATTTCCTCTCCCAGATGATACCTTGTATTTGGCCTCCTGCTCCCTACACCTATCTTCATTACATTACATTTGGTTGAGTTAAACTCTAACAACCATTTGTTCGACCATTCCTTCAGTTTGTCTAGGTCTTCTTGAAGCCTCAAACAGTCCTCTTCTGTCTTAATCTTTCTCATAATTTTGGCATCGTCCGCAAACATTGAGAGAAATGAATCTATACCCTCCGGGAGATCATTTACATATATCAGAAACAAGATAGGACCGAGTACAGAGCCCTGTGGGACTCCACTGGTGACTTCACGCCAATCGGGGGTCTCACCCCTCACCGTAACTCTCTGCCTCCTATTGCTTAGGTACTTCCTTTTCCACTGGAGCACCTTACCAGCTACACCTGTCTGTCTCTCCAGCTTATGTATCAGCCTCTTATGCGGTACTGTGTCAAAGGCTTTCCGACAATCCAAGAAAATGCAGTCCACCCAGCCCTCTCTTCCTTGCTTAATCTTTGTCACCTGGTCGTAGAATTCTATTAAGGCAGTCAGGCAAGATTTACCCTCCCTGAACCCATGTTGGCGATTTGTCACGAAGTCCCTTCTCTCCAGATGTGCTACCAGGTTTTTTCTCACGATCTTCTCCATTACCTTGCATGGTATACAAGTCAAGGACACTGGCCTGTAGTTCAGTGCCTCTTGCCTGTCGCCCTTTTTGTATATTGGGACCACATTCGCCGTCTTCCATATTTCTGGTAGGTCTCCCGGTCTGGTATAGTGTGTGTGTGTGTGTGTGTGTGTGTGTGTGTGTGTGTGTGTGTGTGTGTGTGTGTGTGTGTGTGTGTGTGTGTGTGTGTGTGTGTGTGTGTGTGTGTGTGTGTGTGTGTGTGTGTGTGTGTGTGTGTGTGTGTGTGTGTGTGTGTGTGTGTGTGTGTGTGTGTGTGTGTGTGTGTGTGTGTGTGTGTGTGTGTGTGTGACCTCTTCACTTCCATCATCCTCGCATGTTAAACAGGATATGTAAATAGTTTGTTGAAAAAATTTAAAAATTGTAACTATTTTTAACCGAGGCAGAGAGCAAATGAGTTCGTCAGGTGATTAAAACATATGAATATTTATCGCCGATTACTCAAAGGCAGAGGATGTCTGTTGCTTTGGACTCATGAGTAAAGGTTTACCAAGTGACTCATTACTGTAGGGTTCAGGTGTGTATCCAGAGGTCATCTCTGCTAATATGTATTCACTCTCTTGCTTTTAACACATGTGCAAGTGTTGCTAGGCTATGTAAATATATTTATATATCTATAATTTCTTAGGATTAAGAATGGGGAAGTCAGTTTAGAATAAGAATTCGCACAACTGGTTAGAAATGTTAAGAAAAAGAGATAAGGAGAGGAAAAAGAAACAATGAAGTTCGTATAGCAGGCCAAGCAAAGGCAAATCCTAAAGTTTTTTCAGTAATATCGAACAAAGGTTAGGGAAAGGATAGGTCCATTAAAAACTGAGACAGGTCAGATAACGGATAATAACGAAGAAATGAGTAGTATTTTTAATAAATATTTTGTCTCTGTATTAACTAAAGAGGCTTTGAGCTTTGATGTCCAATAGAGCTTGGAGAAGATGTGGGAGGAAGAAGGATGCGGCGATGACATTCTTGGAATAGGGTCTGGATGTGGAGAGAGGAGGCTTGAAAGTTCGGTGGCCCGTCCACTGTGGATTGGAGATGTTTTTTCGGTCAAAGCCTGTAGCTTGAGTTCTTCTTAAGCGGCAGGAGGCTAGTCGTGAGGCGGTGTGATGTCGTTCTGGTTCACTTGAGGTGGTCTGTCTGGCTTGGAGGAGGCGTCTTCCCTATTGAGGTGGTGAGAGGTAAGTTCACTGTTGCTTGGTGGTGCCTTGGCAGCGAGGAATTCGCATGTGCTTCCCAAATGACAGTGGTGGTATTGGTGTTCCTATCGGGTCTTCATCTTTTTCCAAGAAGATCACTTGTCCTTTCTTGAAATCGAATTTCGGGTCGATGTATTCTCTCTTCAGAGCGCTGAGGTCTACGTACTGTTCCACGGTACTAAAGAGGAACTTATCAATATGCCTTCAGCCGAACAAGTCTATGTGGGTAGGGACGAGGACAGGTTGACTAGTCTAACAGTTACCAGGGAAGATATTATTAAACAAATAGTAAAACTCAAACCAAACAAATCCCCAAGACCGGATGAAGTGCTTGCCTGGGTGTTTAAAGAATGCAAAGAGGAGCTTTGCAAGCCACTGTCTACAATATTTAATAAATCATTAGAGTCAGGCAGAGTGCCAGAGTCATGGAAGGTTGCTAATGTGGTACCAATTTTTCAGAAAGGTGATAGATCACTTCTATCAAACTATAGGCCAATTAGCCTAACGTCTATTGTGGGAAAGTTACTTGAATCGATAATTGCTAATAAAATTCGTCTTTTTCTTGAAAAAACATAAATTAATGTTGTAAAACCATGTTGGAACATGGTTTTACAATTGGCCGTTCATGTTTAACAAATTTGCTATCTTTTTATTCCAACATAGTTAAGGCAGTTGATAACGGTAAGGTTTGCGATGTTGTGTACCTTGACTTTAGCAAAGCTTTTGATACAGTGCCACATGAAAGACTGATTAAAATGATAGAGGCTCATGGTAGTGGGTGTGCTATATTAAGTTGGATAAGGGCATGGATATACCAAAGGAAACAGAAAATTAGTATAAATGGGGTTAAGTCAGAGTGGAAAATGTTGTAAGTGGAGTGCCTCAAGGCTCTGTCTTGGGACCTCTGTTGTTTATCTATATAAATAAAAATAGAAATGTTTGTTTGTTCAAAATCGCTAATCTCCGAAAGTTCTTCACCGATGGCTTTGAAACTTTCACACAATGTTCCATTCGCATCCGAGCAGATTTTTATATACATATTATATTGATGTCACGTCTGTGACGGGAAAAAAACATGTTTTTTTTTTAACTGTGCTTTTCATGTGTTTTTCACATGAGAGAAATCTTCGAAACCTCTTTACCGATTGCTTTCAAATTTTGACACGACGTTGCATTCAAATAGGCGCATGTTTCTATATACTTACTATATACATGCCTTACCTGTGACCGGAGAAAACATGCTTTTTTTTAAAAAACATCGCTATATGTAGGATGTTAGACCAACACATGCTGTAATCTCCAAACCTTCTTCACCAATTGCTTTGAAATTCTGACACAACGTTCCATTTGAATATGCTCGTCTTTTTATATACCTGCTATATAGATGCCACACCTGTGACAGGTAAAAACATACGTTTTTGAAAAACAGTGCGATCTGTTGCACATAATAGCAACATGCACGCTATACTAAATATGTCACGAATTCCATTTGAATGTTTCCGATTGCAATGATAAATTATATTTTCATAGATTTCGATTTATTTGATTTTTTATTGAATTATTTTGTGTGACATTGTGTTGGAATTGAGCTGTGTTGTTTACCATACCGTTCATTTTGTATGTATAAGTATATATGCCACACCTGTTACAGGTAAAACTATGCATTTCTTGAAAAACAGCGCCATCTGTTGCATGTAAGAGGAACACACATGCTATACTAGATATGTTACAATTCCATTTCAATATTTCTGATTGCATTGATAAATTGAATTGTCATAGATTTTGATTTATTTTAATTTAATTTAATTAATT
>WNGS01164135.1:30641-47449 GCA_020271785.1 Procambarus virginalis
TTGCTCTTCAACAAGTCACTTGAACTTCCAACCTTTCCAGATATTCTAAAAAAAGCGAGAGTACCCCTGTCCACAAATGTGGGATCTCACAGATGTACAACACTACAGACCTATATCATCCTGTCTACTTGTCAAAAATATTTGAAAACCAATCTACAGCAGCTTTACTCTTATCTAGCCAAACACAATATACTTAGCTCTTGTTAATATGGCTTCAGACCCAATAAAAGCACTAACGATGCACTTATTAGTAGGATTAACTTGATTCATGCAGCTCTTGATAAAAATGAGTTCCCTGTTGGGTTATTGTGGACCTGCGTAAGGCTTTTGACACTGTCAACCACCAAAACCTTCTTCTTAAATTACATCATTATGGAGTCAGAGGACACTCCCTGCAATACCTCAAATCTTCCTTACCGACAGGCTCCAGTATGTTCTGTGAATAATTCAATTTCTCCCACCCTTCCCATCAACATTGGTGTTCCTCAGGGCAGCATACTTGGCCCTCTCCTCTTCTCATCTACATTAATGACTTTCCAAATGCCTCCCAACACCTCAAACCAATTCTATTTGCTGACGACACAACCTACATTTACTCCAGTCCTGACCCCCTTGCTCTAAATGCCACAGTAATATACGAGCTAAATAAAGTCCATCTTTGGCTAACTGCCAACAAACTCACCCTTAACATTGACAAAACTTTCTATATTCTGTTTGGCAATAAATCCTCTAATCAAATAAATCACAGGATAAACAATACCCAAATTGTAACAAACTAGATGGAAAATTCCTTGGCGTTCTCATTGACCACAAGCTGAATTTCCAGGGACACATTCTAAATATATCAAAAAAAGTTTCAAAAAACTGTTGGCATTCTTTCTAAGGCCAGATATTATGTACCTCACCCTGCCCTGGTGATGCCTATTACTCCCTCATCTATCCTTATCTCAACTATGGTATTTGTGCTTGGGGTTCTACTACCCAAAATCATTTACGTCCTCTAATTACTCAACACAAAGCTGCTATTAGGACATATCCAACTCTGGCCCCAGACATCACTCGGTACCCCTACTCAAATCTCTGAATGTTAGATATTAAGTCACTGCACATCCTCTCAAGTGTATTATATATATATATATATAATATATTATAATATATTATATATAAATATATATAATATATATATATATCACTGAAAACTCACCCCCAGAAGTGACTCGAACCCATACTCCCAGGAGCAACGCAACTGGTATGTACAGGGACGCCTTAAACCACTTGACCATTACGACCGGACATAAGGAAGTGATAGCCGAGGCTATATGAACCACTTCCCCGCCGGCACTCGGATGGTAATCTTGGGCATAGCATTTTATCAAATCACCTCATTTTTTGGGGCAACACGTGAGGAACACAAACGTTTTTTTGTGTTCCTCACGTGTTGCCCCAAAAAATGAGGTGATTTGATAAAATGCTATGCCCAAGATTACCATCCGAGTGCCGGCGGGGAAGTGGTTCATATAGCCTCGGCTATCACTTCCTTATGTCCGGTCGTGATGGTCAAGTGGTTTAGGTGTCCCTGTACATACCAGTTGTGTTGCTCCTGGGAGTATGGGTTCGAGTCACTTCTGGGTGTGAGTTTTCAGTTGTATCTAGTCCTGGGGACCATTCAGGCTTGTTTGCATATATATATATATATATATATATATATATATATATATATATATATATATATATATATATATATATATATATATATAATACTGAACTGTAATACCAATCCTGACCTCAAAAGCTTCATTGAAGGTTGTAACAGAACCTATGAGCACCACACCAGAAATAAATACAGTTTTGATATTCCAAGAGTACGACTTAATCAAGCTAGAAATGTTCTACAAATCAAGGGACCCAGAATGTGGAATGACCTTCCCAACCATGTTAAAGACTGTACCTCTCTCAACCAATTTAAGATAAAAACGAAGCACTACCTAATAAATTCCCTGTAACCTGCCTTACCCCTCTATTGTCAACCCATGTCTGTTATTTTAAACAACGCTGTTTGTCGACCTAATTTTATTTGTGCTGCTTTTTCTGCCATGTTCCCCTCTTTTTTATTTTTATTTTTATTTGTTCTCAACACATTTTATACTTTAATCTCAATTAGTATTAAGTTTTAGTCTTTAATATTTTTCCTGGCCGAAACGCTTTGCGTAATAGTGGCTTTAGGCATTGTATGTACTAGCTCTATCTATAAATCTATCAATTTTTGTATAACCTCTTGTATGTATGTACTTTACTTGAATAAACATTTATTTATTTATTTATTTATTTATTTATTTATTCTTCATTTTCTCCCCGCTTGTGATGTGAGTATGTCTTGTCTAGTTTGTGGAGAGAGTGAAACCGAGCACAATACATTTCCTTCCGAGGAGTTCAATGGCCTGTTTAATTTTTCCCAATGTGAGAGCTTGTATTAGAACATCATCATCTGCATATCCCACTTGTTGAGTTCCTTCCGGGAAATCAATATTTGCAATGGCGTTCATAAGTACATTGAATAGTGTGGGGCTTAGGACTCCGCCTTGGAGGGTCCCGAGTTCCATACTCATTGTTCTTGAAACTGCTCCTTTGAAGCAGACTTGGCTTTCCTTCCTGTGATGTAGTCTTCAATCCATTTCATGAGTCTCCCTTGACACCCATGCATGCAAGCTCGTCCAGTCATGTCTCCCAACATCAGCACACATACAGGCCACCGTGTCATGTCTCCCAACATCAGCAACACATACAGGCCACCGTGTCATGTCTCCCAACATCAACAACACATACAGGCCACCGTGTCATGTCTCCCAACATCAACAACACATACAGGCCACCGTGTCATGTCTCCCAACATCAGCAACACATACAGGCCACCGTGTCATGTCTCCAACATCAACAACACATACAGGCCACCATGTCATGTCTCCCAACATCACCATCACATACGAGCCACAATGTCATGTCTCCCAACATCACCATCACATACGAGCCACAATGTCATGTCTCCCAACATCACCATCACATACGAGCCACAATGTCATGTCTCCCAACATCACCACTTCTACAGGGGCTACCATATGAGGTGCTGATCATTCTCCATTCAAACTTGCGAGTTTTAGCAAGTTAGTGCATAAGGCATAAACACGGTGTTCTCCCATATTACAGGAGCTTGATGAAAAACGTGAGTGACCTCTCACTTGCTCTAGTGCTCTTGGGAGGTGGGGATATTTGGGGAGTTTAATACCCCGAAATTTCCATCTCTTTTAAGGGTCTGAGTGTGGTGTAGTGGGTTCAAGGCGTACCAGCTATGCTAGGTGTTGTGAAGTATCTGTGCTGGCTAGGGTTCGAGTCTCCTGGTGGGGGTTGTAGTCTAAAATTGTTTAATTTATATATTTATATATATAATATATATATATATATTATATATATATATATATATATATATATATATATATTATATATATATATATATATAGTGACTTGCCATTGTACTGAGAGTTAAAGTGTAAGTTAACTCCGAGACCCGTGTCCTAGTCAGACTCCAAGGTGATCTTCACAATAGACCCGATTCCAAGCATAGTGTGGGAATGCGTGTGTACGTGCGTGCGTGCGTGCGTGCGTGCGTGCGTGCGTGCGTGTGTGTGATGCCACAGCTATTGGCTACATTAGGTCGTTAATTTACCGGACTAACAGGAGCCAAGCCTATTAAAGGGGTCCAATGGGGCTGAATGCAGCCCCTCTGTGACAGTAATCTTCAAGCTTCATGTTCAACAAGCACCAATGTAACTCACACAAGGGGCAACAGGATATATCTGTCACTCACAGGGTATAACCCATGGCAGCACCTACCCGTCACTCACAGGGATATAACCCATTACAGCACCTACCCGTCACTCACAGGGATATAACCCGTGGCAACACCTACCCGTCACTCACAGGGATATAACCCGTGGCAACACCTACCCGTCACTCACAGGGTATAACCCGTGGCAACACCTACCCGTCACTCACAGGGATATAACCCGTGGCAACACCTACCCGTCACTCACAGGGTATAACCCGTGGCAACACCTACCCGTCACTCACAGGGGTATACCCGTGGCAACACCTACCCGTCACTCACAGGGTATAACCCGTGCAACACCTACCCGTCACTCACAGGGTATAACCCGTGGCAACACCTACCCGTCACTCACAGGGGTATAACCCGTGGCAACACTTACCCGTCACTCACAGGGGTATAACCCGTGGCAACACCTACCCGTCACTCACAGGGGTATAACCCGTGGCAACACCTACCCGTCACTCACAGGGGTATAACCCGTGGCAACACTTACCCGTCACTCACAGTGGTATAACCCGTGCAACACCTACCCGTCACTCCCAGGGGTATAACCCGTGGCAACACTTACCCGTCACTCACAGGGGTATAACCCGTGGCAACACCTACCCGTCACTCACAGGGTATAACCCGTGGCAACACCTACCCGTCACTCACAGGGGTATAACCCGTGGCAACACCTACCCGTCACTCACAGGGGTATAACCCGTGGCAACACCTACCCGTCACTCACAGGGATATAACCCGTGGCAACACCTACCCGTCACTCACAGGGATATAACCCGTGGCAACACCTACCCGTCACTCACAGGGTATAACCCGTGGCAACACCTACCCGTCACTCACAGGGGTATAACCCGTGGCAACACTTACCCGTCACTCACAGGGGTATAACCCGTGGCAACACCTACCCGTCACTCACAGGGGTATAACCCGTGGCAAAACTTACCCGTCACTCACAGGGGTATAACCCGTGGCAACACCTACCCGTCACTCACAGGGGTATAACCCGTGGCAACACCTACCCGTCACTCACAGGGTATAACCCGTGGCAACACCTACCCGTCACTCACAGGGTATAACCCGTGGCAACACCTACCCGTCACTCACAGGGTATAACCCGTGGCAACACTACCCGTCACTCACAGTGTATAACCCGTGGCAACACCTACCCGTCACTCACAGGGGTATAACCCGTGCAACACCTACCCGTCACTCACAGGGTATAACCCGTGGCAACACCTACCCGTCACTCACAGGGGTATAACCGTGGCAACACCTACCCGTCACTCACAGGGTATAACCCGTGGCAACACCTACCCGTCACTCACAGGGGTATAACCCGTGGCAACACCTACCCGTCACTCACAGGGGTATAACCCGTGGCAACACCTACCCGTCACTCACAGGGGTATAACCCGTGGCAACACCTACCCGTCACTCACAGGGGTATACCCGTGGCAACACCTACCCGTCACTCACAGGGTATAACCGTGGCAACACCTACCCGTCACTCACAGGGGTATAACCCGTGGCAACACCTACCCGTCACTCACAGGGGTATAACCCGTGGCAACACCTACCCGTCACTCACAGGGGTATAACCCGTGGCAACACCTACCCGTCACTCACAGGGGTATAACCCGTGGCAACACCTACCCGTCACTCACAGGGGTATAACCCGTGGCAACACCTACCCGTCACTCACAGGGTATAACCCGTGGCAACACCTACCCGTCACTCACAGGGGTATAACCCGTGGCAACACCTACCCGTCACTCACAGGGGTATAACCCGTGGCAACACCTACCCGTCACTCACAGGGTATAACCCGTGGCAACACCTACCCGTCACTCACAGGGTATAACCCGTGGCAACACCTACCCGTCACTCACAGGGGTATAACCGTGGCAACACCTACCCGTCACTCACAGGGTATAACCCGTGGCAACACCTACCCGTCACTCACAGGGGTATAACCCGTGGCAACACCTACCCGTCACTCACAGGGGTATAACCCGTGGCAACACCTACCCGTCACTCACAGGGGTATAACCGTGGCAACACCTACCCGTCACTCACAGGGGTATAACCCGTGGCAACACCTACCCGTCACTCACAGGGGTATAACCCGTGGCAACACCTACCCGTCACTCACAGGGGTATAACCCGTGGCAACACCTACCCGTCACTCACAGGGGTATAACCCGTGGCAACACCTACCCGTCACTCACAGGGGTATAACCCGTGGCAACACCTACCCGTCACTCACAGGGGTATAACCCGTGGCAACACCTACCCGTCACTCACAGGGGTATAACCCGTGGCAACACCTACCCGTCACTCACAGGGGTATAACCCGTGGCAACACCTACCCGTCACTCACAGGGGTATAACCCGTGGCAACACCTACCCGTCACTCACAGGGTATAACCCGTGGCAACACCTACCCGTCACTCACAGGGGTATAACCCGTGGCAACACCTACCCGTCACTCACAGGGGTATAACCCGTGGCAACACCTACCCGTCACTCACAGGGGTATAACCCGTGGCAACACCTACCCGTCACTCACAGGGGTATAACCCGTGGCAACACCTACCCGTCACTCACAGGGGTATAACCCGTGGCAACACCTACCCGTCACTCACAGGGGTATAACCCGTGGCAACACCTACCCGTCACTCACAGGGGTATAACCCGTGGCAACACCTACCCGTCACTCACAGGGGTATAACCCGTGGCAACACCTACCCGTCACTCACAGGGGTATAACCCGTGGCAACACCTACCCGTCACTCACAGGGGTATAACCCGTGGCAACACCTACCCGTCACTCACAGGGGTATAACCCGTGGCAACACCTACCCGTCACTCACAGGGGTATAACCCGTGGCAACACCTACCCGTCACTCACAGGGGTATAACCCGTGGCAACACCTACCCGTCACTCACAGGGGTATAACCCGTGGCAACACCTACCCGTCACTCACAGGGGTATAACCCGTGGCAACACCTACCCGTCACTCACAGGGGTATAACCCGTGGCAACACCTACCCGTCACTCACAGGGGTATAACCCGTGGCAACACCTACCCGTCACTCACAGGGGTATAACCCGTGGCAACACCTACCCGTCACTCACAGGGGTATAACCCGTGGCAACACCTACCCGTCACTCACAGGGGTATAACCCGTGGCAACACCTACCCGTCACTCACAGGGGTATAACCCGTGGCAACACCTACCCGTCACTCACAGGGGTATAACCCGTGGCAACACCTACCCGTCACTCACAGGGGTATAACCCGTGGCAACACCTACCCGTCACTCACAGGGGTATAACCCGTGGCAACACCTACCCGTCACTCACAGGGGTATAACCCGTGGCAACACCTACCCGTCACTCACAGGGGTATAACCCGTGGCAACACCTACCCGTCACTCACAGGGGTATAACCCGTGGCAACACCTACCCGTCACTCACAGGGGTATAACCCGTGGCAACACCTACCCGTCACTCACAGGGGTATAACCCGTGGCAACACCTACCCGTCACTCACAGGGGTATAACCCGTGGCAACACCTACCCGTCACTCACAGGGGTATAACCCGTGGCAACACCTACCCGTCACTCACAGGGGTATAACCCGTGGCAACACCTACCCGTCACTCACAGGGGTATAACCCGTGGCAACACCTACCCGTCACTCACAGGGGTATAACCCGTGGCAACACCTACCCGTCACTCACAGGGGTATAACCCGTGGCAACACCTACCCGTCACTCACAGGGGTATAACCCGTGGCAACACCTACCCGTCACTCACAGGGGTATAACCCGTGGCAACACCTACCCGTCACTCACAGGGGTATAACCCGTGGCAACACCTACCCGTCACTCACAGGGGTATAACCCGTGGCAACACCTACCCGTCACTCACAGGGGTATAACCCGTGGCAACACCTACCCGTCACTCACAGGGGTATAACCCGTGGCAACACCTACCCGTCACTCACAGGGGTATAACCCGTGGCAACACCTACCCGTCACTCACAGGGGTATAACCCGTGGCAACACCTACCCGTCACTCACAGGGGTATAACCCGTGGCAACACCTACCCGTCACTCACAGGGGTATAACCCGTGGCAACACCTACCCGTCACTCACAGGGGTATAACCCGTGGCAACACCTACCCGTCACTCACAGGGGTATAACCCGTGGCAACACCTACCCGTCACTCACAGGGGTATAACCCGTGGCAACACCTACCCGTCACTCACAGGGGTATAACCCGTGGCAACACCTACCCGTCACTCACAGGGGTATAACCCGTGGCAACACCTACCCGTCACTCACAGGGGTATAACCCGTGGCAACACCTACCCGTCACTCACAGGGGTATAACCCGTGGCAACACCTACCCGTCACTCACAGGGGTATAACCCGTGGCAACACCTACCCGTCACTCACAGGGGTATAACCCGTGGCAACACCTACCCGTCACTCACAGGGGTATAACCCGTGGCAACACCTACCCGTCACTCACAGGGGTATAACCCGTGGCAACACCTACCCGTCACTCACAGGGGTATAACCCGTGGCAACACCTACCCGTCACTCACAGGGGTATAACCCGTGGCAACACCTACCCGTCACTCACAGGGGTATAACCCGTGGCAACACCTACCCGTCACTCACAGGGGTATAACCCGTGGCAACACCTACCCGTCACTCACAGGGGTATAACCCGTGGCAACACCTACCCGTCACTCACAGGGGTATAACCCGTGGCAACACCTACCCGTCACTCACAGGGGTATAACCCGTGGCAACACCTACCCGTCACTCACAGGGGTATAACCCGTGGCAACACCTACCCGTCACTCACAGGGGTATAACCCGTGGCAACACCTACCCGTCACTCACAGGGGTATAACCCGTGGCAACACCTACCCGTCACTCACAGGGGTATAACCCGTGGCAACACCTACCCGTCACTCACAGGGGTATAACCCGTGGCAACACCTACCCGTCACTCACAGGGGTATAACCCGTGGCAACACCTACCCGTCACTCACAGGGGTATAACCCGTGGCAACACCTACCCGTCACTCACAGGGGTATAACCCGTGGCAACACCTACCCGTCACTCACAGGGGTATAACCCGTGGCAACACCTACCCGTCACTCACAGGGGTATAACCCGTGGCAACACCTACCCGTCACTCACAGGGGTATAACCCGTGGCAACACCTACCCGTCACTCACAGGGGTATAACCGTGGCAACACCTACCCGTCACTCACAGGGGTATAACCCGTGGCAACACCTACCCGTCACTCACAGGGGTATAACCCGTGGCAACACCTACCCGTCACTCACAGGGGTATAACCCGTGGCAACACCTACCCGTCACTCACAGGGGTATAACCCGTGGCAACACCTACCCGTCACTCACAGGGGTATAACCCGTGGCAACACCTACCCGTCACTCACAGGGGTATAACCCGTGGCAACACCTACCCGTCACTCACAGGGGTATAACCCGTGGCAACACCTACCCGTCACTCACAGGGGTATAACCCGTGGCAACACCTACCCGTCACTCACAGGGGTATAACCCGTGGCAACACCTACCCGTCACTCACAGGGGTATAACCCGTGGCAACACCTACCCGTCACTCACAGGGGTATAACCCGTGGCAACACCTACCCGTCACTCACAGGGGTATAACCCGTGGCAACACCTACCCGTCACTCACAGGGGTATAACCCGTGGCAACACCTACCCGTCACTCACAGGGGTATAACCCGTGGCAACACCTACCCGTCACTCACAGGGGTATAACCCGTGGCAACACCTACCCGTCACTCACAGGGGTATAACCCGTGGCAACACCTACCCGTCACTCACAGGGGTATAACCCGTGGCAACACCTACCCGTCACTCACAGGGGTATAACCCGTGGCAACACCTACCCGTCACTCACAGGGGTATAACCCGTGGCAACACCTACCCGTCACTCACAGGGGTATAACCCGTGGCAACACCTACCCGTCACTCACAGGGGTATAACCCGTGGCAACACCTACCCGTCACTCACAGGGGTATAACCCGTGGCAACACCTACCCGTCACTCACAGGGGTATAACCCGTGGCAACACCTACCCGTCACTCACAGGGGTATAACCCGTGGCAACACCTACCCGTCACTCACAGGGGTATAACCCGTGGCAACACCTACCCGTCACTCACAGGGGTATAACCCGTGGCAACACCTACCCGTCACTCACAGGGGTATAACCCGTGGCAACACCTACCCGTCACTCACAGGGGTATAACCCGTGGCAACACCTACCCGTCACTCACAGGGGTATAACCCGTGGCAACACCTACCCGTCACTCACAGGGGTATAACCGTGGCAACACCTACCCGTCACTCACAGGGGTATAACCCGTGGCAACACCTACCCGTCACTCACAGGGGTATAACCCGTGGCAACACCTACCCGTCACTCACAGGGGTATAACCCGTGGCAACACCTACCCGTCACTCACAGGGGTATAACCCGTGGCAACACCTACCCGTCACTCACAGGGGTATAACCCGTGGCAACACCTACCCGTCACTCACAGGGGTATAACCCGTGGCAACACCTACCCGTCACTCACAGGGGTATAACCCGTGGCAACACCTACCCGTCACTCACAGGGGTATAACCCGTGGCAACACCTACCCGTCACTCACAGGGGTATAACCCGTGGCAACACCTACCCGTCACTCACAGGGGTATAACCCGTGGCAACACCTACCCGTCACTCACAGGGGTATAACCCGTGGCAACACCTACCCGTCACTCACAGGGGTATAACCCGTGGCAACACCTACCCGTCACTCACAGGGGTATAACCCGTGGCAACACCTACCCGTCACTCACAGGGGTATAACCCGTGGCAACACCTACCCGTCACTCACAGGGTATAACCCGTGGCAACACCTACCCGTCACTCACACGGTAATAACCCTGGCAACACCTACCCGTCACTCACAGGGGTATAACCCTGGCAACACCTACACGTCACTCACAGGGTATAACCGTGGCAACACCTACCCGTCACTCACAGGGGTATAACCCGTGGCAACACCTACCGGTCACTCACAGGGTATAACCCGTGGCAACACCTACCCGTCACTCACAGGGTATAACCCGTGGCAACACCTACCCGTCACTCACAGGGGTATAACCCGTGGCAACACCTACCCGTCACTCACTGGGTATAACCCGTGGCAGCACCTACCCGTCACTCAGGGGTATAACCCATGGCAACACCTACCCGTCACTCACAGGGTATAACCCGTGCAGCACCTACCCGTCACTCACAGGGGTATAACCCGTGGCAACACCTACCCGTCACTCACAGGGGTATAACCGTGGCAACACCTACCCGTCACTCACAGGGTATAACCCGTGGCAACACCTACCCGTCACTCACAGGGTGTAACCCATGGCAACACCTACCCGTCACTCACAGGGGTATAACCCGTGGCAACACCTACCCGTCACTCACAGGGGTATAACCCTGGCAGCACCTACCCGTCACTCACAGGGGTATAACCCGTGGCAACACCTACCCGTCACTCACAGGGGTATAACCCGTGGCAACACCTACCCGTCACTCACAGGGGTATAACCCAAGCAGCACCTACCCGTCACTCACAGGGTATAACCGTGGCAACACCTACCCGTCACTCACAGGGTATAACCCATGGCAGCACCTACCCGTCACTCACAGGGTATAACCCGTGGCAGCACCTACCCGTCACTCACAGGGGTATAACCCGTGGCAGCACCTACCCGTCACTCACACGGGTATAACCCGTGGCAACACCTACCCGTCACTCACAGGGTATAAACCCGTGGCAACACCTACCCGTCACTCACACGGGTATAACCCGTGGCAACACCTACCCGTCACTCACAGGGGTATAAACCGTGGCAACACCTACCCGTCACTCACACGGTATACCCGTGGCAACACCTACCCGTCACTCACAGGGTTAAAACCCGTGGAACACCTACCCGTCACTCACACGGGTATAACCCGTGGCAACACCTACCCGTCACTCACAGGGGTATAACCGTGGCAACACCTACCCGTCACTCACAGGGGTATAAACCGTGGCAACACCTACCCGTCACTCACAGGATAACCCGTGCAGCACCTACCCGTCACTCACAGGGGTATAACCCGTGGCAACACCTACCCGTCACTCACAGGGGTATAAACCGTGGCAACACCTACCCGTCACTCACAGGGTATAACCCATGGCAACACCTACCCGTCACTCACAGGGGTATAACCCGTGGCAACACCTACCCCCACTCACAGGGGTATAACCCGTGGCAACACCTACCCGTCACTCACAGGGGTATAACCCATGGCAGCACCTACCCGTCACTCACACGGGTATAACCCGTGGCAACACCTACCCGTCACTCACAGGGGTATAACTGTGGCAACACCTACCCGTCACTCACAGGGGTATAACCCGTGGCAACACCTACCCGTCACTCACAGGGTATAACCCATGGCAGCACCTACCCGTCACTCACAGGGGTATACCCCGGCAACACTTACCCTTCACTCCCAGGGTATAACCCGTGGCAGCACCTACCCGTCACTCACCGGGGTATAACCCGTGGCAACACCTACCCGTCACTCACAGGGGTATAACCCGTGGCAACACCTACCCGTCACTCACAGGGTATAACCCGTGGCAACACCTACCCGTCACTCACAGGGATAACCCGTGGCAACACCTACCCGTCACTCACAGGNTGCCTTAAACCACTTGACCATTTGTGTTCCTCACGTGTTGCCCCAAAAAATGAGGTGATTTGATAAAATGCTATGCCCAAGATAACCATCCAGGTGCCGGCGGGGAAGTGGTTCATATAGCTCAGGCTATCACTTCCTTATGTCCGGTCGTGATGGTCAAGCGGATTAAGGCGCCCTGTAGTTACCAGTTGCTTTGCTCCTGGGAGTATGGGTTCGAGTCACTTCTGGGGTGTGAGTTTTCAGATATATATATATATATATATATATATATATATATATATATATATATATGCGAACAAGCCTGAATGGTCCCCAGGACTATATGCGAATGAAAACTCACACCCCAGAAGTGACTCGAACCCATACTCCCAGGAGCAACGCAACTGGTATGTACAAGACACCTTAACCACTTGACCATCACGACCGGACATAATGAGGTGATAGCCGAAGCTATTTGAACCACCCCACCGCCGGCACCCGGATGGTTATCTTGGGCATAGCATTTTACCAAATCACCTCATTCTTTGGGGCACACGTGAGGAACACAAATGCGAACAAGCCTGAATGTCCCCAGGACTATATGCGAATGAAAACTCACACCCCAGAAGTGTACATACCAGTTGCGTTGCTCCTGGGAGTATGGGTTCGAGTCACTTCTGGGGTGTGAGTTTTCATTCGCATATAGTCCTGGGGACCATTCGGCTTGTTCGCATATATATATATATATATATAATATATATATATATATATATATATATATATATATATATATATATCACTGAAAACTCACACCCCAGAAGTGACTCGAACCCATACTCCCAGGAGCAACGCAACTGGTATGTACAGGGACGCCTTAAACCACTTGACCATTACGACCGGACATAAGGAATGATAGCCGAGGCTATATGAACCACTTCCCCGCCGGCACTCGGATGGTAATCTTGGGCATAGCATTTTATCAAATCACCTCATTTTTTGGGGCAACACGTGAGGAACACAAACGTTTTTTGTGTTCCTCACGTGTTGCCCCAATAAATGAGGTGATTTGATAAAATGCTATGCCCAAGATTACCATCCGAGTGCCGGCGGGGAAGTGGTTCATATAGCCTCGGCTATCACTTCCTTATGTCCGGTCGTGATGGTCAAGTGGTTTAGGTGTCCCTGTACATACCAGTTGCGTTGCTCCTGGGAGTATGGGTTCGAGTCACTTCTGGGGTGTGAGTTTTCAGTTGTATCTAGTCCTGGGGACCATTCAGGCTTGTTTGCATATATATATATATATATATATATATATATATATATATATATATATATATATATATATATATATATATATATATATATATATATATAATACTGAACTGTAATGCCAATCCTGACCTCAAAAGCTTCATTGAAGGTTGTAACAGAACCCATGAGCACCACACCAGAAATAAATACAGTTTTGATATTCCAAGAGTACGACTTAATCAAGCTAGAACTGTTCTACAAATCAAGGGACCCAGAATGTGGAATGACCTTCCCAACCATGTTAAAGACTGTACCTCTCTCAACCAGTTTAAGATAAAAACTAAGCACTACCTAATAAATTCCCTGTAACCTACCTTACCCCTCTATTGTCAACCCATGTCTGTTATTTTTAAACAACGCTGTTTGTCGACCTAATTTTATTTGTGCTGCTTTTTCTGCCATGTTCCCCTCTTTTTTATTTTTATTTTTATTTGTTCTCAACACATTTTATACTTTAATCTCAATTAGTATTAAGTTTTAGTCTTTAATATTTTTCCTGGCCGAAACGCTTTGCGTAATAGTGGCTTTAGGCATTGTATGTACTAGCTCTATCTATAAATCTATCAATTTTTGTATAACCTCTTGTATGTATGTACTTTACTTGAATAAACATTTATTTATTTATTTATTTATTTATTATTTATTTATTCTTCATTTTCTCCCGCTTGTGATGTGAGTATGTCTTGTCTAGTTTGTGGAGAGAGTGAAACCGAGCACAATACATTTCCTTCCGAGGAGTTCAATGGCCTGTTTAATTTTTCCCAATGTGAGAGCTTGTATTAGAACATCATCATCTGCATATCCCACTTGTTGAGTTCCTTCCGGAAATCAATATTTGCAATGGCGTTCATAAGTACATTGAATAGTGGGGCTTAGGACTCCGCCTTGGGGGGTCCCGAGTTCCATATTCATTGTTCTTGAAACTGCTCCTTTGAAGCAGACTTGGCTTTCCTTCCTGTGATGTAGTCTTCAATCCATTTCATGAGTCTCCCCTTGACACCCATGCATGCAAGCTCGTCCAGTCATGTCTCCCAACATCAGCAACACATACAGACCACCGTGTCATGTCTCTCAACATCAACAACACATACAGGCCACCGTGTCATGTCTCTCAACATCAACAACACATACAGGCCACCGTGTCATGTCTCCCAACATCACCATCACATACGAGCCACAATGTCATGTCTCCCGACATCACCACTTCTACAGGGGCTACCATATGAGGTGCTGATCATTCTTCCATTCAAACTTGCGAGTTTTAGCAAGTTAGTGCATAAGGCATAAACACGGTGTTCTCCCATATTAACAGGAGCTTGATGAAAAACGTGAGTGACCTCTCACTTGCTCTAGTGCTCTTGTGAGGTGGGGATATTTGGGGGGGGGGGGTTAATACCCCGAAATTTCCATCTCTTTTAAGGGTCTGAGTGTGGTGTAGTGGGTTCAAGGCGTACCAGCTATGCTAGGTGTTGTGAAGTATCTGTGCTGGCTAGGGTTCGAGTCTCCTGGTGGGGGTGTAGTCTAAAATTGTTTAACTTTATATATTTATATATATATATATAAATATATATATTATATATATATATATATATATATATATAATATATATATATATATTATATATATATATATATATATATATATATATATATATATATATATATATATATATATATATATATATATATATATATAGTGACTTGCCATTGTACTGAGAGTTAAAGTGTAAGTTAACTCCGAGACCCGTGTCCTAGTCAAACTCCAAGGTGATCTTCACTATAGACCCGATTCCAAGCATAGTGTGGGAATGCGTGTGTACGTGCGTGCGTGCGTGTGTGCGTGCGTGCGTGCGTGCGTGCGTGCGTGCGTGCGTGTGTGTGATGCCACAGCTATTGGCTACATTAGGTCGTTAATTTACCGGACTAACAGGAGCCAAGCCTATTAAAGGGGTCCAATGGGGCTGAATACAGCCCCTCTGTGACAGTAATCTTCAAGCTTCATGCTCAACAAGCACCAGTGTAACTCACACAAGGGGCAACAGGATATATCTGTCACTCACCGGGGTATAACCCATGGCAACACCTACCCGTCACTCACAGGGATATAACCCGTGGCAACACCTACCCGTCACTCACAGGGGTATAACCCGTGGCAACACCTACCCGTCACTCACAGGGATATAACCCGTGGCAACACCTACCCGTCACTCACCGGGGTATAACCCATGGCAACACCTACCCGTCACTCACAGGGGTATAACCCGTGGCAACACCTACCCGTCACTCACAGGGGTATAACCCGTGGCAACACCTACCCGTCACTCACCGGGGTATAACCCATGGCAACACCTACCCGTCACTCACAGGGGTATAACCCGTGGCAACACCTACCCGTCACTCACAGGGGTATAACCCGTGGCAACACCTACCCGTCACTCACAGGGGTATAACCCGTGGCAACACCTACCCGTCACTCACAGGGGTATAACCCATGGCAACACCTACCCGTCACTCACCGGGGTATAACCCGTGGCAACACCTACCCGTCACTCACAGGGTATAACCCGTGGCAACACCTACCCGTCACTCACAGGGGTATAACCCGTGGCAACACCTACCCGTCACTCACAGGGGTATAACCCATGGCAACACCTACCCGTCACTCACAGGTGTATAACCCGTGGCAACACCTAACCGTCACTCACCGGGGTATAACCCGTGGCAACACCTACCCGTCACTCACAGGGGTATAACCCGTGGCAGCCTACCTAACCTAACCTAACCTAACCTAACCTA
>WNGS01164136.1:0-15781 GCA_020271785.1 Procambarus virginalis
CTTATACAACCTCTGTACCCCTGCAGGCCCACCGCTAGATGAGGGGTCATTATATATAAATATATATATAATGTGACGGGAAAATGTAGGAGTGTAGATGTTCGGCAGTCTTCCTAATGGCTGGTGTGAATGCCTGTCACATTTACAAGAAAAAGAGACTGCTTGGCTGTTGTCTGTGGTAAAAGTAAGGGAAGATACGCAAAACACATAATATGAACAATGAAACTTTAACGGGACTTTAACATAATGAAACAAAGTATGAACAAAAGGAATCCCTAGGCTTATGTACAGTGCAAATAAACAAGTCAAAAAAATAACAAAATCTAAGATCAGGAATGACGTTACTCTAAGAATAATATAAGAAAAAATGACAATAATGGTAAAATGTAATAATGGTGCTGAAATATGAGCGCTAGCTTAGAACCTCCACGATAAACAAGAGGTGTATCAGTTGATGTTCACAGCTTGAGAGCATAGGATATTCTGACTTCAATGGCTAGGTCAAGCCCAGACATCGACTCAGGTAGATGGCACTGAGGTGCAGAGGTGCAGGTGTGCAGTCGGCTGGTCACCAATCAGAAGCAGGCAGGCTGGGAATGGTCATTGCTGGTTGACGACGGGTGGCATGCCGGCGTAGAGGGAGTGTAGAGTAGGGGGTTTAGGGTACGTTTTGCCTCCTGGTCAAAACGTTTTGTGGTACTGGTAAACGTATCTTGAATGTAGCATCTTATTCTTGTAGATGTGTAAGTAACTTTATGTCGGGAAGAGCAGGCTCAATCTCTCTTGAAAGAGATTATCATCACAATATATATACTAGCTGTACCCACCACGCATTGCTGTGGCTCAGTCTGGTTAAATGGGAAAGACAGAGAAGAGAAAGCGCACGTTCTAATATGTTTCATTTCACAATGCTTGTGGGTATACAATATTTTTTGTTGTTCCATTGTTTGTTGAGATATAGAGATTGTCTGGTTTGCCGACTCTAGAACACGCAACATATAATTGTCCATGTGTGAAGCAATCTGTGTCTAGATATAAACTGCACAATTCTAAAGATTGGCCCTGTGCTTTGTTGATGATGATTGCAAACGCCAATCGAATTGGAAATTTCAATCTCTTAAATTGAAATGGCATATCCATAGGAATCATAGGAATGTGAGGAATGAGGACATCTTCAGATTTGAAAGGTCCTGTCAAGATTGTTGCTTCTATAACGACGCTGATTATTTTTTTTACTGCAAGGCACGTGGCATTGCAAAGTTTTGACTGGTTGATATTTCGCAACATGATAATTGGCATGCCGATTTTCAATTGCCGTATGTGTGATGGTATCCCTGGCAGATCGAGTGAACTCAAAAATTCTGTTGGATAATTAACCGCTTCACCTGCTTCCACAACAGTATTGACGGACTTGTATGTGACTTACCTTGCTTTGAATGTCAAACTGAATAATATTGTTAAGTTTGTAGACATCTTCGTTCTTGGCCGCAAGAAAGGTTCGTTCATTCAGCCAATCCTGATTCTTATAATTGGTTTGAATATTGGGGAATACTTTTTCAACCCATTTTTCTTTTGACGTCACTAAATTGTAGAAATTATGAGGCAATGAAATTCGTCCTGAGGTCAGATCAACCGACATATTTCCGTTCCTAATTTCCAGCTATTGATGTGAGAATATCTCAGCTAGTGGACCGTTTTGCAGCTGGACACGCATATGTGTAGTTAATTTAAATGTCTTTATGTAGCGACACAAAGTATAATATTTCAGGCCAGCATTTATTTCGTCCTCGTCCGCTGGTGTCGATCGAGGAATTACAGGTAATGTTTGCCTGAAAACTCCTGCAAGCAATATTACTGCATTCCCAAATGGTCTGATGTTTACACGCCAATCTTGCAATTATCGATCAAGAGCTTCGAGCGATTTTTGTGGTCCATTGTGCCTTAATCCCAAACAATAAGTTTGCATTTTTGCAATACTTTTCCCATGCCGATGCTTTGGATATGTTCCACGTGGGAGTTTCAATGAATTGCATGTTCAATGGCAATTTCAAACCCGAAGTAGCAGTTCTTCCACATAGTAGCAATGTCGCAGCAATTGCGGACGACTCAAGAGCTAAGGTTATGTCATTTTGGGACCGAAATGCTGCCAGAATCAATCTAATTAGGGAAGGTTTTACCAGTTCCTCCTGGCGCATCAAAGAATATTTCTCCAAGCACGTTATTGACAGTTTGAATTATTTGATTGTAAATGCCTTTTCGCTCAAGCGTTAGATTAGGAATATTTGATTGCACATATGACAACAGATCACCAGGTGTTGTAATTTTGTTCTCGACGCAATTCTACATCGAACGAAGCTGCAGCAGATCGATTCGGTGATGGTATTTCCAACTGATTGAGAACTTTGTTCGCGATTTCTAAGCACAAATCTTCAGTCATTATCAACGCTTCGTTGTAGATTTTTGCTGTGAAATCCATGTTCATATTTGAATTTCCCTTGCGTATTCGACAGATATGTGCGATTGCCAGCCATGTGCGATTGATATTTCTCCCACGACTCTGTTGGAGATTAAGGAGAGCAGGCGGTCAATATGATTACAAACACTGCATGAATTTGATTTGGATGGGTCGTGTTGGACGCATATTAAGACATACATCCCAGTGTCGGTAATTTTCCAATAAATTCAGAGCTTGACATACACTACAGGAAGTGGTATGTGTTACGTATTACGGCGGTTGTTACGCCGTTGACAAATCTCAATTGCTGGAAAGACGTTGGGCCGGACACATTTACCAACAGCATGCGAAGAAAGAAGCATTAATCTTGATTGGGAAGCACGGTGTACAGTCTGCCTATTGTAGTTTATTTGAATATGCCAGGTTGTCCGTCGACTCGCTCTCCTCGTTTGAGTCGTTCAAATGATTTTCTATTGGCATTCCATTTGTAATACGTAGGAACTTCAGAATATAGCTGTGTTTTTGCAAACGCCTCATTTTGATTTAAGGTGAAGAAAGCAGTTAACGTGGCAGCCGGTGGATTCATGGCTGTTCGTTGCACATTTGCAGCTGTGAAACAAACATTTTGGCCATTTTCTTGTTTTCAAAACAAAAATAAAAAATACTAACGAAATATTTGAATTCAAATGCAGATCAACCGATACAGCTCAATTTCACCACCAATTGCACTGAAAAATATGAATAGTTAAAAAAACTATTTTTTTTTTTAGCAGAATTTTGACGTTGTAATATAAACTTAAAATCATGAACTCCATAATAAATTCAGTAGATTTCACACAGTTATTTTTATCATTTGTATTGGAAACGTGTTTTTTGTCTGCTTCTTTAATGATCTAAATAACACGAAGCTCCGTTTAATGATTTAACTATTGGTACTCCAGTTTTTTGCATATATCGTCGTTTCAGCCGGATTTTTTTTTATTTTTTTTATTTTGAATTTTACATGCAAGCATGCCAATAAATACAATAAAATACAACAAAACCACAGACACAATAAGAAATCATACACGTGCAAAAAAAACATAAAGGACATACGTACAGAAACACAAGACAAAACGCCGGCCGGAAGGGCCGACCATAAAACAACAATTATTTACAAAAAACAAGGTCAACAATAAATTGACAATAAACAAGTCAACAATAAATACAAAACCAAATTCCAATAATGAAAACAAAACACATCGGAATACAACACAGAAGTGATTCTAAAACAGGAAAAAAATAAACATAACAAGGCTACCATCACCGTAAACACACACGGAGAAGCACCAACATGAACAAAAAGAATAATAAGAAAAATAACAAAAACAAAAGACAGGAATATAAAAAGTAAAACACACACAGGAAAAATCCATACACGCCACAAGCCTGAAGGGCACAAGCACTACACAAACAAGCACACAAACAACACTAAATAACCAATTAAACCACAAAACATAATAAAGGAAACATACCAACCATTACCAGACACACACACAGGAACCATACGCACTCACAGAATATAAACCCACAACCACAAACCGGAGCACGCAGGGACCGGTAAACATACCCTCCCCACCCATGCACACACCCGACCCACCCCACAAAGCACACTAACGTCAATAACCCACAACCCACAATACATAAAAGAATCATGGGTCAAGCAAAGCCAACTCCTCGGGAGAAAGATACTTGTCAGGGAACAACGACCGAGGATACTTTAGTTTATAGCCCTCCCAAATCATATACTCCTGTTCGGTGGGGCGACGACCCCCATCCGCCGCGGCCCCGGCATAAACTCTGGAATCACCAGGTCAGGCGGAAACGGGTACAACCGAAGTTCAAAAGCGCAAGTTGCATAACGAGGCTTGGGAGCATACGCCACGCCCCCCGAAGTAGCAGACGACACCGATGAAGCGGCCGAGGGCTGCCAAGACGGCCACGTCTCCGGACGCACAGGAGCAGGGGATGAGACCGCAGGAGACACTGAAGAGACGGCTGCAGAAGGAAGAGGTGGCGAGACCGTAGTCGAGGAACCGGGGACTGAGGCATGAGGCACAGAATCTCCAGAGCGAGCAGTCTTTTTCAACAGCATCACCAGGCCACCCCGCTCACCACGGACCTCAGCAGGGGGCACCACCCCCCACGAAGAACCGGAGCCATCCGAGGCAGGCGATGCACCCGAAGCCGGAACCGCAGCCACGAGATCGGAAGTGGAGGCCGAAAGACCGTCACAGGCATCCTCTGGCATATGCACCTTAACCTCTACCGTAGTACGCACTGCAGCCGCAGCCACCCCTCTGTCGCCTGCAGACTCACAAGCGGCGAATTCGCCAACGTCCTCCCACGCAGACGACGAAAGCCGGGAACGCTTAGGCATGGGCCGCACATCATCAGACCCGGAGGCTGACTCAGACACACGCTCAACACAAGCCGGGTGAGCCGACGCACGCCGCAGTACTGCAGCATCTTCAACCACATGGGGCACCAGGCCTGACACATGGGGAAGTGCCGGAACCACCTCAGCACCCAGCACATCCGGAACAGACGTCGAGGGAGCAGGGACATGGACAGATGCAGCCGAGGAAGACGGGGGATGCGAGCAGAGCGTCGGCCGAAGAATCCCAGAGGCACTGGGCGGAGCAGGATGATCACCAGGCGATGACACAACCTCCGGAGGAGCAGTCACCACCACAGGGAGCGTATCAGGCGACACAGGGGGCACATCCGCGGCCGGAGAATCATCCATGGCCACAGAAACCTCCTCCACAGGAAGCGGTGGAAAATCCTCCTCACTGAAGAGGTTCACAGGCGCAGAGGCCGGCGCAGAACAATCAGCAGCCTGATGGCCCGACAGGCCACAACGATAACACGTCCGAGGCTGGCGGGCGTAAAACACACGAACTGTGTACCCCATCAGACGCACAGAGGACGGAATATCCTCCCGGAGCCTCATGCCCAGGGTACGAATGTTCGTCCAGACACCCTTAAGTGGGCTCGAAGATACCACATTCACCCGCACACTAACGACGGCGCCAAAACGGCCGAAGTACCGCCGGAGCAGACTCTCCGGAAACTCCAACGGAGCCCCATGTACGCTGACGTAGGTGAGGGCACCACTCCGATCAGATATGGAAACAGTGCCCGCACCATCCTGTAGAGGTAGTGTCCGCCCCTCGTATCGACGGAGAAATTCGCGGTACGCCAACTCCTCAGTGAATTTAAGGATCACCCGACGTGCCGTCACCAGCTCGACACCGTAAAGATCCATCACAGGTACATGCAGCTGCTCACACACCCGCGCAATCTCCGGGTACCCAGCCCGGCTAGAAAATTCCAGGCCCACAGACTGAGCCCGCAGTACTGGTGGGAGGGGGACCCCCATCGTAACTCCACTTCAGCAAAGGCGGCAGACACACCCGCCCCCGAACGGCCGAACTGGTAACCATGCGCCAAATGCTGGAGCGCCAAAGCAGCACGTCTGCCCCCGACCAAGGCTAGGGCAGTTCTCTAAAAAAACGAAATGAAAAAAATGAAAATAGAAACAAATAAACTATAATCACGATATGAACAGTATGGTAAACTTCACAGCTCAATTCCAACGCATTGTCACACAAAATAATGAAATCAAAATGAAAAAAAATCTAAATCTATGAAAATTCAATTTATCAATGTAATCGGAATCATTGAAATGAAATCGTAACATATTTTATTTAGTGCATGTTCCTCTTATGTGCAACAGATGGCGCTGTTTTAAGAAAAAAGTTTGTTTTTACCAGTCACAGGTGTGGCATATAAATAGTAGGTATACAAAAACACACACATATTCAAATGGAACGTTGAGTCAAAATTTCAAAGCAATCGGTGAAGAACTTTCGGAGATTGCAGTGTGTGTTGATGTTATGTCCTACAGATGGCACTGTTTTTCAAAAAAAGCATGCTTTTTCTTATCACAGGTGAAGCATGTATATAGTACTTATATAAAAACACTCGCCTATTCGAATGCAACATTATGTCAAAATTTGAAAGCAATCGTTAAAGAGGTTTCAAAGATTTCCCTCACATGAAAAACACAGTTTTTCAGAAAAAGCATGTTTTTTTTCGTCACAGACGTGATATCTATATAGTATGTATATAAAAACCTGTTCGAATGCGAATGGAACATTGTGTGAAAATTTCAAAGCAATAGGTGAAGAATTTTCGGAGACTAGCGATTTTGAACAAACGAACATTTCCATTTTTATTTATGTACTAGCAGTACCCGCCACACGTTGCTGTGGCTCAGTCTGGTTAAATGGGAAAAAAGAAGAGAGAAAGTGCACGTTTCTAATATGTTTAATTTCACAATTCTTGTGGGTATACAATATTTTTTGTTGTTCCACTGTCTGTGGAAATATAGAGATTGTCTGGTTTGCCGACTCAAGAACACGCAACATATAATTGTCCATGTGAGAACCAGTTCGTGTCTAGCTATAAACAGCACAATTCTAAAGATTGGCCTTAGCTTTGTTGATGGTAATTCCAAACGCCAATCGAATCGGAAATTACAGTCTCTTATATTGAAATGGCATATCTGTTGGAATCATAGGAATGCGAGGAATGAGGACATCTTCACCTCTGAAAGGTCCTGTCAAGATTGTTGCTGCTGCGACGTTGCTGATTATTTTTTGTACTGCAAGCCTCGTGCCGTTGCAAAGCTTTGGCTTGTTGATATTTCGCAACATGATAATTATCACGCCGATTTTTAGTTGCAGTCTGCGCGGTGGTATTCGTGACAGATCGAGTCAATTCAAAAATTTTCTTGGATAATTAACTGCTTCATCTTTTACCTCAACAGTGTCGATGGACTTGTATGTGACTGCCTCGCTTTGAATGTTAGACTGAATAATATTGTTAAGTTCGTAGACGTCTTTGATCTTGGCCACAAGAATAGCTCATTCACTCAGACAATCATGATTCTTATAATTAGTTTGAATAATGCGGATACTTTTTCCAAATAATTTTTTTTTGACGTCATTAAATTGCAGAAGTTATGAGGCAATGAAATCAGTCCTGAGGTAAGATCAACCGGCCCGTTTCCGTTCACAATTTCCAGAAATTGATGTGAGAATATCTCAGCTGATGAATCGTTTTGCTGCTGGACACGCACATTTTAAGTTAATTTTAACGTCTTTACGTGGAGCCACAAAATAGAGTACAGGCGAGAATTTATTTTGTCTGCTGGTGTCGATCGAGGAATTATAGGTAATGTTTGCCTTATATCTCCTGTTGGCAATATTCCTGCGTTCCCAAATGGTCTGATATTTCCACACAAATCTTGCAATGATCGATCAAGAGCCTCAAGCAATTTTGGGGGCCATTGTGCGTTCATCCCAAACAATTAGTTTACTTCTGTGCAATGCTTTGGAAATGTTGCATGTGGGAGTTTCAATGAATTGCATGATCAATGGCAATTTCATAGCTGAAGTAGCACTTCTTCCACCTGGTAGCAATGTCGCAGCGATTCCGGACGATGCAAGAGCTAAGGTTATGTCATTTTGGGATCGAAATCCTGCCAGAATCAATCTAATTAGGATGGTTTTACAGTTTTTCCTGGCGCATCTAATAAAGATTTCTCCAACCCCGTTATTGACCGTTTGAATTATTTGATTGCAAATGACTTTTCGCTCAAGCGTTAGCTGAGGAATGTTTGACTGCACATACAACAGATCACCCGTGTTGTAATTTTGTTCCCGACGCAATTCTACATCGACCGAAGCAGAAGCAGATCTATTCGGTGATGGCATTTCCAATATTTTTAGAACTTTGTTCTAGATTTCTAAGCACAAATCTTCAGTAATTATCAACGTTTCGTTGTAGATTTCTGATGTGAAATCTATGTTCATATTTGAATTTTCCTTGCGTATTCGACGGACAATATCTTCAGCCATGTGCGATTTATATTTCTCTCATAACTCTGAAGGAGACGAAGGTGGTCAATACGATTGCAAACAATGCTCAAATTTGATTTGGATGTGACGTGATGGACGCTTCATTAATTCATACATCACAATGTCGGTCGTTCTCCAATAAATTAAGAGCTTGACATGCACTACGGAAAGTGGCATAAATTATGCCGTTGACAAATCTCAATGACTGGAAAGACGTTGGACCGGGAACGTTTACCAACAGCATGAGTAGAAGGAAGCATTCATCTTGATTGGGATGCACCGTGTGCAGTCTGCCTATCGAAGTTTATTTGAATATGCCAGGTTGTCCATCGACTCGCTCTCCTCGTTTGCGTCGTTCAAATGATTTTCTTCTCGCATTCTATGTGTAATATGTAGGCACTTCCGAACACAACAGTGTTTTTGCAAACGCGTCCTTTTGACATAACGTTAAGAAAACAGTTAACGTTGTAGGCGGTGGATTCATGGCTGTTTGTTGCACAATTGCAGCTGTGAAATAAACGTGTTATCCATTTTCTTGTTTCCAAAACAAAAACAAAAAATACTAACGAAATATTTAAATTCAAACGCAGATCAATCGACACAGCTCAAATTCACCACCAATTGCATTGAAAAATTAGAAGAACAAATAAATAACGAAATGAAAATCATGAAAAAGAAACAAATAAGCTATACCAACGAAATGAACGGTATGGTAAACAACACAGCTCAACTCCAACGCAACGTCACACAAAAAAATTAAATCAAAATGAAAATAAATCAAAATCTATGAAAATTCCATATATCAATGCAATCGGGAACATTGAAATTGAATCGTAAGATACTTTGTATATCGTGTGTTGCTCTTACATGCAACAGATGGAGCTGTTTTAAATAAAACGCATGTTTACACCTGTCACAGGTGTGACATCTAAATAGTATGTATATAAAAACACGCACGTATTTGAATTGAAAGTTGTGTCAAAATTTCAAAGCAATCGGTGGAGAACTTTCGGAGATTGCAGTGTGTGTTGCTCTTATGTCCTACAGATGGTACTGTTTTTCAAAAAAACATGCTTTTTCTTATCACAGGTGAAGCATGTATATAGTAGGTATATAAAGACACTCGCCTATTCGAATGCAACGTTATGTCAAAATTTGAAAGCAATCGGTAAAGAGGTTTCGAAGATTTCCCTCACATGAAAAACACAGTTTTTTAGAAAAAGCATGTTTTTTTTCGTCACAGACGTGATATCTATATAGTATGTATATAAAAACCTGTTCGAATGCGAATGGAACATTGTGTGAAAATTTCAAAGCAATAGGTGAAGAATTTTCGGAGACTAGCGATTTTGAACAAACGAACATTTCCATTTTTATTTATGTACTAGCAGTACCCGCCACACGTTGCTGTGGCTCAGTCTGGTTAAATGGGAAAAAAAGAAGAGAGAAAGTGCACGTTTCTAATATGTTTAATTTCACAATTCTTGTGGGTATACAATATTTTTTGTTGTTCCACTGTCTGTGGAAATATAGAGATTGTCTGGTTTGCCGACTCAAGAACACGCAACATATAATTGTCCATGTGAGAACCAGTTCGTGTCCTGCTATAAACAGCACAATTCTAAAGATTGGCCTTAGCTTTGTTGATGGTAATTCCAAACGCTAATCGAATCGGAAATTACAGTCTCTTATATTGAAATGGCATATCTGTTGGAATCTTAGGAATGCGAGGAATGAGGAAATCTTCACCTCTGAAAGGTCCTGTCAAGATTGTTGCTGCTGCGACGTTGCTGATTATTTTTTGTACTGCAAGCCTCGTGCCGTTGCAAAGCTTTGGCTTGTTGATATTTCGCAACATGATAATTGGCACGCCGATTTTTAGTTGCAGTATGCGCGGTGGTATTCGTGACAGATCGAGTCAATTCAAAAATTCTCTTGGATAATTAACTGCTTCATCTTTTACCTCAACAGTGTCGATGGACTTGTAAGTGACTGCCTCGCTTTGAATGTTGGACTGAATAATATTGTTAAGTTCGTAGACGTCTTTGATCTTGGCCATAAGAATAGCTCATTCACTCAGACAATCATGACTCTTATAATTGGTTTGAGTAATGGGGATACTTTTTCCAACTAATTTTTTTTGACGTCATTAAATTGCAGAAGTTATGAGGCAATGAAATCAGTCCTGAGGTAAGATCAACCGGCACGTTTCCGTTCACAATTTCCAGAAATTGATGTGAGAATATCTCAGCTGATGAATCGTTTTGCTGCTGGACACGCACATTTTAAGTTAATTTTACCGTCTTTACGTGGAGCCACAAAATAGAGTATTTCAGGCGAGAATTTATTTTGTCTGCTGGTGTCGATCGAGGAATTATAGGTAATGTTTGCCTTATATCTCCTGTTGGCAATATTCCTGCGTTCCCAAATGGTCTGATATTTCCACACAAATCTTGCAATGATCCATCAAGAGCCTCAAGCAATTTTTTGGGGCCATTGTGCGTTCATCCCAAACAATTAGTTTACTTCTGTGCAATGCTTTGGAAATGTTGCATGTGGAAGTTTCAATGAATTGCATGATCAATGGCAATTTCATAGCTGAAGTAGCACTTCTTCCACCTGGTAGCAATGTCGCAGCGATTCTGGACGATGCAAGAGCTAAGGGTATGTCATTTTGGGATCGAAATGCTGCCAGAATCATTCTAATTAGGATGGTTTTACAGTTTTTCCTGGCGCATCTAATAAAGATTTCTCCAAACCCGTTATTGACCGTTTGAATTATTTGATTGCAAATGCCTTTTCGCTCAAGTGTTAGCTGAGGAATGTTTGACTGCACATACAACAGATCTCCGTGTTGTAATTTTGTTCCCGACGCAATTCTACATCGAACGAAGCAGAAGCAGATCTGGCAAGCAGAAGCTAGCAGGTGGCAAGCAGGATCTGGCAAGCAGATCGAAGCAGAAGCAGGTGATGGCATTTCCAATATTTTTAGAACTTCGTTCGAGATTTCTAAGCACAAATCTTCAGTAATTATCAACGTTTCGTTGTAGATTTCTGATGTGAAATCTATGTTCATATTTGAATTTTCCTTGCGTATTCGACGGATAATATCTTCAGCCATGTGCGATTTATATTTCTCTCATAACTCTGAAGGAGACGAAGGTGGTCAATATGATTGCAAACAATGCTCAAATTTGATTTGGATGTGACGTGATGGACGCTTCATTAATTCATACATCCCAATGTCGGTCGTTCTCCAATAAATTAAGAGCTTGACATGCACTACGGAAAGTGGCATAAATTATGCCGTTGACAAATTTCAATGACTGGAAAGACAATGCAGTCTGCCTATCGAAGTTTATTTGAATATGCCAGGTTGTCCATCGACTCGCTCTCCTCGTTTGCGTCGTTGAAATGATTTTCTTCTCGCATTCTATGTGTAATATGTAGGCACTTCCGAACACAACAGTGTTTTTGCAAACGCGTCCTTTTGACATAACGTTAAGAAAACAGTTAACGTTGTAGCCGGTGGATTCATGGCTGTTTGTTGCACAATTGCAGCTGTGAAATAAACGTGTTATCTATTTTCTTTTTCCAAAACAAAAACAAAAAATATACCAACGAAATACTTCAATTCAAACGCAGATCAATCGACACAGCTCAAATTCACCACCAATTGCATTGAAAAATTAGAAGAACAGTTAAAAAACGAAATGAAAATCATGAAAAAGAAACAAATAAGCTATACCAACGAAATGAACGGTATGGTAAACAACACAGCTCAACTCCAACGCAACGTCACACAAAACAATTAAATCAAAATGAAAATAAATCGAAATCTATGAAAATTCCATTTATCAATGCAATCGGGAACATTGAAATTGAATCGTAAGATACTTTGTATAGCGTGTGTTGCTCTTACAAGCAACAGATGAAGCTGTTTTAAATAAAACGCATGTTTTCACCTGTCACAGGTGTGACATCTATATAGTATGTACATAAAAACACGCACGTATTTGAAATGAACGTTGTGTCAAAATTTCAAAGCAATCGGTGAAGAACTTTCGGAGATTACAGCGTGTGTTGCTCTTACGTCCTACAGATAGCGCATTTTTTTTAAGCATATTTTTTTTAAATAGTAAGTATATAAAAACACTCGCCTATTCAAATGCAATGTTGTGTCAAAATTTAAAAGCAATCGATAAAGAGGTTTCGATTTCCCCGACATGAAAAACACACGAAAAACACAGCTTTAAAAAAAAAGCATGTTTTTTCCCGTCAACGACGTGACATCTATATAGTATGCATTTAAAATACCGCTCGGATGCGAATGGAACGTTGTGTGAAAATTTAAATGTAATTGGTGAATCGAGTTTAGCGATTTTGATCAAACGAGCATTTCCATTTTTATTTCTATAGATAGCATGTGTGTTGCTCTTACATGCAACAGATGGCGTTGTTTTTCAAGAAAAGCATAGTTTTACCTGTAACAGGCGTGGCATCTATACTTATAAAATCGAATTGAACGGTATGGTAAACAACACAGCTCAATTCCAACACAATGTCACACAAAATAATTCAATATAAAATAAAATAAATCGAAATCTATGAAAATAAAATTTATCAATGCAATCAGAAACACTGAAATGGAATTCGTGACATATTTAGTATAGCGTGGATGTGCTATTATGTGCAACAGATGGTGCTNCAAAGTGAATGTGGTAGGTTTCCCACTATCAATATGATCCTGGCTATTCTTCCAGCGAGCCGTTGAGAAGAGCTAAACTATCCAAAAATCTTAAGTTGTTCACATCAACTTTCATAAATTTAAATCCATCCCTAGCTAATATATCTATTTTACTTCCTGGTCTATCTCTCATCTCGTTTAGGATTACTCCTAAATCATAGGAAGCGTTGTGGGAAAAAGTGTATAGGAACTTGTATGAATTTATACATTGCAAATTACATCTATCACAGTAAGCTGCTTGATAATTGTAGAATCTTACTGTGTGGTCGTGATGAGGACTTTGATTACATCTTCCCCGTTAAAAGGTTCATCACAGTTCACAGACAGCTTTTGTCTCAAATATCGCATGCTGTTGCTGAGACATGTGAAGTTCATAGGATACTAACCCCTGCTTGATTCTAGCCCATGACGCTTCTGGCGTGGTTACAAAGTGATTGACTGCATCTTTACCCAAATAAGTGTCATTCTCAACAATATTCATCTGTCTGTCAATGATGATGTATGCATACGCTACTGCGTTGTGACGTGATTCTATCATTCCCTTAGGGTTCGAGCGGTCTAACATGCATTCAAAGTCATAAAAGCACATGTGACTAGGACCATATCCCCGTCCGTAGTTGCGGAAAGTAATCTTCCTCTCTGGTGGGTAAAATTTGAGAGTTTGATGAACTTTGCATGTACTTTCATGACTCTGCATGCGATCTGCTGGGAGTGATATCATACAACAATGGCAAAAGCTGTGATGACTTGGGATTAGATCTGTATTGTTGCTCATATTACGTACATATTGGTTAAAATCCTTAATTAATACTAAGTGTTGAGCTTCCAACATCAGCAATGGTATGACATCTGTATATCCACCTCTTCCCTTCCTAGCTAGTGTAATGTAGTGTCGTTGTCGTCTAGCATTTTCATCTCTTTCTAGTGAATAGATGAATATACTGACTTTATTAATTTTCTCTACCTTGTGAATATCCTCGAATGTTACTGCAGAATTTACATCTGCTGGCCAATTAATGTGTCTGAGACACCAACTAGCATTCACAGATCTAGCGCGAATATTATCTAGATGCATCCCCTTAGCTAAACATTTATAAGCAGCAACACACTGCATAAGGCAAATATCAGCCTCTCCCTCTGGATTGAAAACCAACTGCTTTCCACGCAAGCCTTCAGGATAGTCTGCATGTGAGCCTAATCTTATCGGATGTTCAATCTGACCACAGTTAATGTAAAACCCTGTGAGTCGCTCAACCAAGACATTGGACCCCTCCTTCTCTTCAAGGTATTGGGATATTTTCTCTGTCAATTCATCAGCCCAAAAATCAATAAGTGTATCTACTTCCTCTCGAGTTATTGTTCACCCCTCACCTCGTATGGGAAAGCCGTCGTTATTTATAGGATCCAAAAGATTCTCCTCCTCCCCACTGTCTTGTTGTACATTTAAATTCCACACAATTAGAGTGATGTCAGGGTAAATTAGGAGTGATGGATGTTGTGAGGAGAAAAGGGTACGTATCTCATTAATGAAAAATTCACTGTATGTTCTCAGATAGAGTCCTGGGGAGGTGTTAACATGCTCTGGTATGGAGAATGAAAGCCGAACATAGCCACCATTATAGTTATCAATTCGATCGAGCAGCTGAGGTTGAATTTCTAGCGCAGGTGGAGGAGAGGGGGAGAGCGGTGGTGGGGGTGATGGGAGACGACTAGGGGGGGTGGGGGGTGGTGATAGCCCCCTCCGAAATGAATGGGTGACACTGCGCGGTCATCTGGTACGCCAGACGGTGCTAACCAGTCAGAATTGACAGACGCTGACGAGTCAAGGTCAAGGTCTGCTGAGCTGTCGTCTGAGTCAAGGCTATTCTCACGGACTGTGATGTTAACGGTAGTGTTCTCACCACTGCTGCTGCTGCTGCTGCTGCTGCTGCAGCTGATAGATTGGGGTATGGGGCTGTGGGAGGAACGGGGGATTAAGTGAGCGCGTGAAGGACCCCTCACCTCCCTGTGAGCAGAGGGGAGCGAGCCGGATGTAGGTAATGTCAACTCAGCTGTCTGTCTCACTCTCCCTGTCGCTCTCAGCACAGCTGGATACCAAATCTATGCAGAGCGGTGTGGCATCTGTAAAAAAAAAAAGAAAAACATTATCTCTAGAAAGAATGAAAAGCATAATATATAATATATAATATATAATATATATATATATATATATATATATATATATATATATATATATATATATATATATATATATATATTGAGGTGAGGTGAGGAGCAGACTAGTGGGAACTCATATGTTTAGGAAATAGACTGAAATAAGACAGTAATAACTTACTTATGTCCTGGTAAAGGGGTTGAGGTGTGTTAACTGGGCGTGATAATATCTCGTAGCCCTCCATCTGGCGGCGTGAGTGGCCTTGTTGAAGGGGCAGGCAATGCCCGCGAGTGACGTCAGCTCTCCTTCGGTGGTATGGGACGGATGGGATACCGACTCGTTGACATCTGACTGTTCCCTCCGTCGATCGAGGTATGGATTATAACCTGAAATGGAACAAAATGATATTCAGCATGGGTGAATGGGGAAAATATTATTATTATTATTATTCATGT
>WNGS01164140.1:0-10658 GCA_020271785.1 Procambarus virginalis
TGTCTTCCATGGCACCAAAGGTGCCAGGTCATAGTAATCTAGCAACTGTGAGAGGCTAAGGTTGCACTACATAAGGACAGTGTTGAACCGAATCTTGACTTATCAAATAAATCCCTTAAAGATGTCATTAAACGAGAACTCTCGGATGAATTTGAAGAAAGTAGAACAGTGCAAACTGGAACAAGCAGGTCCATTGTTCATCACAATGAAATGTGTGAAGTAAAACATGTGTATGGGGCAAGTAACAAAGTCAGTAGACTAACAGATGTTGTCACAGCTCGTATAAGACTTGGCTACAAGTATCTCTGGCAGTTGGGCTTGTATAGGGATCTAGATGAAGTAAAGTGTAAAATGTGTGGACAAAGACAGGGACACACTCGAACACTATATCTTGGATTGATATAATTGAGCCATTTAGAGAGAAATCTAAACTCACGCTGTATGGACTGGCAAACTATCTTATTACTAAGGATAAAATACCTGAAATATTGCACTGTATCCATATTTCGCTCCCAGTAGATAACGTCTTATGAGATTAAGACAAATAATGTATTGTGAAGACTAATACTAACAAACAGCAGCTCCCATATGACTAATATCTCCATAGCTCCAACAATTATGGATTAGAGATAAGACCTACTATATTAGAGATAAGACCTACTATATTAGAGATAAGACCTACTATATTAGAGATAAGACCTACTATATTAGAGATAAGACCTACTATATTAGAGATAAGACCTACTATATTAGAGATAAGACCTACTATATTAGAGATAAGACCTACTATATTAGAGATAAGACCTACTATATTAGAGATAAGCCTACTATATTAGAGATAAGACCTACTATATTAGAGATAAGACCTACTATATTAGAGATAAGACCTACTATATTAGAGATAAGACCTACTATTAATGTTTATAATAAGAACTGTAAATATATAGCTATTGAAAGCGAACATTCTCTCTAACTAGGAAACATTACAATTATAAGGTGCGAGGGATTGATGAAATTGTTAAGTTAATAATCTCCGTTGAGGTCTGATAAAGACCTTTGTGCCCTAGGTAATCCTTCTTGCGCTACCGCTCACAGGAACCACTCACACTNCCAGGACTGTAGTAATGGACCACCGCCAGGACTGTAGTAATGGACCACCGCCAGGACAGTAGTGCTGGACTACCACCAGGACAGTAGTGATGGACCTCCACCAGGACTGTAGTAATGGACCACCGCCAGGACTGTAGTGCTGGACCACCGCCAGGACTGTAGTGCTGGACCACCGCCAGAACATTATTGTTGGACCACCACCAGGACAATAGTGCTGGACCTCCACCAGGAGAAGATTGATGGACCACCGCCAGGAGAGTAGTGATGGACCACTGCCAGGAGAGTAGTGATGGACCACCACCAAGACAGTAGTGCTGAACCACCACCAGGACAATAGTGATGGACCACCACCAGGACAAAAGTGATTGACCACCACCAGGACAGTAGTGTTGGACCACCGCCAGGACAGTAGTAATGGACCACCACCAGGACAGTAGTGCTGGACCACCACCAGGACGGTAGTGATGAACCACCGCCAGGAGAGTTGTGCTGGACCACCGCCAGGACAGTAGTGCTGGACCACCACCAGGAGAGTAGTGCTGGACCACCACCAGGAGAGTAGTGCTGGACCACCACTAGGACTGTAGTGCTGGACCACCACCAGGAGAGTAGTGCTGGACCACCACCAGGAGAGTAGTGATGGACCACCACCAGGAGAGTAGTGATGGACCATCACTAGGACAGTAGTGCTGGACCACCACCAGGAGAGTAGTGCTGGACCACCACCAGGAGAGTAGTGCTGGACCACCACCAGGAGAGTAGTGATGGATCACCACCAGGAGAGTAGTGCTGGACCACCGCCAGGAGAGTAGTGCTGGACCACCGCCAGGAGAGTAGTGCTGGACCACCGCCAGGACAGTAGTGATGGACCACCACCAGGAGAGTAGTGCTGGACCACCACCAGGAGAGTAGTGCTGGACCACCGCCAGGACAGTATTGATGGACCACCACCAGGAGAGTAGTGCTGGACCACCGCCAGGAGAGTAGTGCTGGACCACCGCCAGGACAGTAGTGCTGGACCACCGCCAGGACAGTAGTGATGGACCACCACCAGGAGAGTAGTGCTGGACCACCACCAGGAGAGTAGTGCTGGACCACCGCCAGGACAGTATTGATGGACCACCACCAGGAGAGTAGTGCTGGACCACCGCCAGGAGAGTATTGATGGACCACCACCATGAGAGTAGTGCTGGACCACCACCAGGAGAGTAGTGCTGGACCACCACCAGGAGAGTAGTGCTGGACCACCACCAGGAGAGTAGTGCTGGACCACCGCCAGGAGAGTAGTGCTGGACCATCACCAGGAGAGTAGTGCTGGACCACCACCAGGACAGTAGTGCTGGACCTAATCTGTCACATTAAACCTTAAATTAAATATTTGGGGTCATTAAGCCCAACAGCATTGTGGCTTTTATTAGTTTTCTTTGGGAGATTTTCCACCCTACGCAAATATCTTCTACCATCTTGAGTGTAAAAAACACTAGATAACTTAATCTTTTAATTTTTATTGTTCGACGTTTATCAGCAATGTGACATCTTCAGGAGTACACTGTTGAACTGACACAGCTGTACTGAGCGTAGATGATTGATTGATTGATAAAGATTACGCCAACCAAGAGGTGGCACGGGCATAAATAGCCCGTAAAGTGTAGAAGGATGTTCTGTTGTTTAAGATTTAACTACTGGGAACAAAAAGTTCCAAGTAGCACGGGCTATGGTGAGCCAGTAGGGGACTTACCTGGCACAGGAGCGGGGCTGGACCTTCCGTAGAAGGAGAAATCTAAACATTTATAACTATGGGTATACCTCACTATACGATTCACCTAACCCCTTTAATTGTAGGGGGCGCCTGAGGATAGGATGAGGTGATGGCTGCCTGGCTCCCGCTTCTAGTTGTCTACAGCTCTTCCATCTTCTCTCTGTTCGATGGAGGACCATCGAAGAATGAACACAGTCTCAAGTGTACGAAGCCTCGTACGATCGTCGGTGCGTGTAATTATTGTCGTATGTTTCACTATATCTTGGGGATTCAGTATGGTGCTGAGAATGAGGTTGCTTAATACATCCTTCTTACAAATGAAGTTTAAGACGTCTAACTATTGTATTCGTGGTATATCCAGTGTAGAATATATTTCAGAGATCAGAGTCTCCAGAGCTGCATTTGTATTGATTCACTACATTAGTACACCCCAGTTTGTCTGAGGAGGCAAAGATGTTATTTCTCATAATGAGGGAAGATTTACGAGAGTTATAATAAATGGCAGGACGATTCCTTGCGTTTTCATTGCAAGGCTTACAATTCCTGGCAGTTATGTCTCGAATCACCTTCCCATCCTTCGTGTATGGCTGAGTAACTGTATTTCTATAATACACTATAATGTCTTCCCTTGGAGGCCGGTTTTCAACGCCTGGGGCCTGATTATCCTCAGTCAGATGGTGGCTTAGTTTCTTACCTGCGATTTCGTCGAATTCTGCATTGCTACACAGCTCGTCCTCTTAAAAATGACGTCGCTTTTCGCTCGTATGCGCGCTATGGCCAAAAGTGGACGTAATTTGAAATGAAACAACCCACTAAAGTGACGTACTGTCCCGTTTTCTGTTTGAGTCCTCCGGCTTACTCGGTAAGGTTAGGAGAGGAAACTTTCAATTAACGTTTTTCATGACGTTTCGAAACATTATGAGAATTTCCTGCCCACCTAACCTATCAGAGAACCATTAACTTACTGTTGCTGAAAAAAAATCCCAAATTATTTAAATTTTTTGTTTTCACTTTCAAATTACGTCCACTTTCGGACATACTGGCAAACGGCCAAAAACGACGTTAGTTTTAAGAGGTCAGGTTGCAACAATCGTTGTTCAAGTTCCTGGTGCAAGAACAATGGTTGTATGAAATGTTGTATGATCAGCTAGATGATGATATGGCGCTGGTTTATAAGCACAAAGTAAAATACACTTATATACCACAATAGAGGGTATAAACGGTGGACCCGGGTCGCTCTCCCCATCTCCTACTTCCTCACAACCCTTTTTAATCTCTCCCCGAAACCCCCCCCCCCCCTCCCTTTCTCCCCACATCCTTCATTCCTCCCTATATTTTCCCTGCCCCAATTTCTCCTACTCACCTCACCTACTGTCACGCCAACATCGACCGCGTGGCACCTCATCCTATTTGACCTTTGGGTTGTTATTGTCTAGGAAGGAATTTTTCTGACAGTTCCTTTAGAATATCTTTTAGATTTTGGAAAAGGTCAAACATGGATCACCAGCCAGCTGTTAGATGCCTGGATACTTTCCTTTCCCGCAAGTGTTAAATGTTGTTGTTGTTATTCTGGTTTGAAACTTAACTGAGTTCTGTAAGTTTAATTGTCTTAGAATCACAAAATCAAGTATTTGTTTTATTTGTGAGTTCCTGAGGATCACTTTGAGAGTGAGGACTGGTTATTGGTCAATAGAGCGCCGTGCTGGTAAAGACAACCAACGTAATACTGTAAGTTGCAAGTCCATAAACATTGTAGATATAAGACCTATATATCTATAAGATATAAGACCCATGGCAGTCATTACCATCTAATATCAGAAAAGTTCACAAGCCTTTAGAATAATTAAATAATGCCTTGCAAGCAATTCCTTCATAAAATGTTTCACATTTCGCCGTTGGAACTACTGTAATAAACACAACGAAACCTTTCTGTGAAAAATTTATATTTTGTCAGGAAAATACGTTCGTTTCTGTGGCAACGTGTACCAATAGTGCTGACAGCAAGCGATATTAACAGTTATGAGATATGTCAAGCTTGCCCGTCACCTTGGCAACCGAGACTTTGCGTCGTGCAGAGTGAACATAAACAACAACAGTTTACACTTTGTAACATAATTTTTGTTGATCTGTCGGTACTTGTAACTACAGTGTACCAGGAGGTGGTCAGCATGCAACATAGATAAAACCAATATATATATTTTATATATATAAACAATATGGGTTTTTATATAATACTTAACATACACCAAGAGATCAGTGTTAATATACAGTATCTTCTATACACCGTCCGCCCTGAATGTTGCAGGTTGACTACCTGTAGACCCGCTCCCCGGGCCCTGAATGTTGCAGGTTGACTACCTGTAGACCCGCTCCCCCGGCCCTGAATGTTGCAGGTTGACTACCTGTAGACCCGCTCCCCCGGCCCTGAATGTTGCAGGTTGACTACCTGTAGACCCGCTCCCCCGGCCCTGAATGTTGCAGGTTGACTACCTGTAGACCCGCTCCCCCGGCCCTGAATGTTGCAGGTTGACTACCTGTAGACCCGCTCTCCCGGCCCTGAATGTTGCAGGTTGACTACCTGTAGACCCGCTCCCCCGGCCCTGAATGTTGCAGGTTGACTACCTGTAGACCCGCTCCCCCGGCCCTGAATGTTGCAGGTTGACTACCTGTAGACCCGCTCCCCCGGCCCTGAATGTTGCAGGTTGACTACCTGTAGACCCGCTCCCCCGGCCCTGAATGTTGCAGGTTGACTACCTGTAGACCCGCTCCCCCGGCCCTGAATGTTGCAGGTTGACTACCTGTAGACCCGCTCCCCCGGCCCTGAATGTTGCAGGTTGACTACCTGTAGACCCGCTCCCCCGGCCCTGAATGTTGCAGGTTGACTACCTGTAGACCCGCTCCCCCGGCCCTGAATGTTGCAGGTTGACTACCTGTAGACCCGCTCCCCCGGCCCTGAATGTTGCAGGTTGACTACCTGTAGACCCGCTCCCCCGGCCCTGAATGTTGCAGGTTGACTACCTGTAGACCCGCTCCCCCGGCCCTGAATGTTGCAGGTTGACTACCTGTAGACCCGCTCCCCCGGCCCTGAATGTTGCAGGTTGACTACCTGTAGACCCGCTCCCCCGGCCCTGAATGTTGCAGGTTGACCACCTGTAGACCCGCTCCCCCGGCCCTGAATGTTGCAGGTTGACCACCTGTAGAACCGCTCCCCCGGCCCTGAATGTTGCAGGTTGACCACCTGTAGACCCGCTCCCCCGGCCCTGAATGTTGCAGGTTGACCACCTGTAGAACCGCTCCCCCGGCCCTGAATGTTGCAGGTTGACCACCTGTAGACCCGCTCCCCCGGCCCTGAATGTTGGAGGTTGACCACCTGTACACCCGCTCCCCCGGCCCTGAATGTTGGAGGCTGACCACCTGTAGACCCGCTCCCCCGGCCCTGAATGTTGGAGGTTGACCACCTGTAGACCCGCTCCCCCGGCCCTGAATGTTGGAGGTTGACCACCTGTAGGGACACGGAGCATGAACCTCGACAGGGTAGGTGGGATGCTCAGGCTGGGACACGGAGCATGAACCAAGACAGGGTAGGTGGGATGCTCAGGCTGGGACACGGAGCATGGGCCTCGACAGGGTAGGTGGGATGCTCAGGCTGGGACACGGAGCATGGGCCTCGACAGGGTAGGTGGGATGCTCAGGCTGGGACACGGAGCATGGGCCTCGACAGGGTAGGTGGGATGCTCAGGCTGGGACACGTCTGGTTAATAGTGCCAAATCTTCAGAAGGAGAAGTGATCATTCAGTCCAAGGCTTCACTCCCTCACTGAAACCAGTAGTGCACCAATACTCTTGGTCTTCCCTTGCTTTGATGTAATAATATATTCCATGTGTGTCAACTATAATTTCATACAAATAAAATGTATTATATATTAATTATGTAACAATATAAATTGATTATATGAAGGCCCGGCACCTGCGAAAAACGTTAATCATCTAGTGATGAGCGGTCACATATATGCGAAATAAACTCGATAATATTTTGGTAGTCAACAGTGTTTGTAAACATGCATAAAACATTTTCAATGCTGATATAATAAATTATTTTTATAATACAGGTAAATGGAGTTACATAACTGACACTAACCTAACAATCAGCGCCTTATTGGTAACTTGGAATATAACTTCTAACTTGACCAATGATTTATACCTCAGCTTTATTCAATACCATACCAACTGATATGAGAGGGTCTGGTCTGTAAGCCTCAGCTGATGTGTTCAAACGAGAACTTGATAAACATCTCCAAAGGATACCCGATCAACCAGGCTGCGATTCATACGTCAGGTGTGAACCGCTGCGTCAATAACCTGGTTGACCAGACCACCAACCAAGAGGCCTGGTCAGAGACCTGGCCGTAAGGACGTTGATCCTTGAAACCAATGCAAGGTAACTCCAAAGGAGATATGGGAGTCTGGTTCACCAGAATCATTTGAGATAAGGGAGTCTAGTTCACTCTCATCATTCATACTCTTGATTTCTAAGGATGACCAAATTATGTGGTAATATATTATAAATAGATTGACTATTGTTGACTCCCGGCTGATCTTGCTAAGCTTCCACGGGGAATAAAGGTAGAAACTTACAGTGAGGGAGGACAAACTGACCTCCTTCACTGTACCCAGCTCTCAGCCTTGGCAGTCACCGGAGTGTGTTCATGCAAGGATTGCAGTCATAATATAAAGGTGTCCCAACATCTTTGCCCCATGAACTGACTTAAATAAAAACGTGATTGTGAACATTTAAGATATATTGAAAGCCTTTGCTTGTCGTCAATAAAAAGAATATTATGTTTATAACAGAAAACGAAAATCTTAAATATTCCGGCATATAAGAACGCCAGTGTAAGCGCCCACACAGGGCTCCCACACGTAGTAGAGCACCATAAAGTGAGGACTCCTGGTTCAACCTTGACGCCGAGCGGACGTCTGGACTCCTCCGCCTGGGAGCCGCCGGTTCACGTCTTGTTTTCGCGTTTTGGCTTTGCTACTGCCGTTTGGCATCCCTTTTCAACGGTCCGATTGTACGACGCCTGGCGCACATATCGCCTTGGGTCACAGGATTGTTGATAGATTTTTTTTGACGTGTTCTGGCTGGTTCTCCCGGCGGTGTGACGGTGTTCAGGGGCCGGCTTGGCCGAGTGGCGCCGGGGGTTGGCGGGTCTTGGTGGGCTCCTGGTGTGCCCTCAGTCGTGGTGGGCGGCCGGCTTCTGCTCTGCCGGGGGACACTGGATGACTTTTTGCGTTTTAGTTGGGGGCAGAGTTTTGGTTTTGCTACCTGGTGTTCTCTGTGTGGGGCGGGGCCGGTGCTTGTCACCCTGAGGGACTCCTGGGACTCCCCAATCATCTGCCTGACTGTGCGTTTATTTGCCGTATGGCATATTAGTTTCTGGTGATTGGCGTCACTCGTTCTGCGATTTGGCTTGGCGTTCCACCTCTCCAGGCTTCGCGATTCACCCTTACCGGGTACGCCGGGGCGCATCCGATCCCACGATCGTCGTCGCCCCTAAATCAACAACAACAACACCATAAAGTTTCCAACATTAGCGAGAAAAATGCTTTTTGCGAGTTTTAGTTTAGAATATTCCGTATTTGCTTCTCGGATACCTCTTCTGGTATACCTCTTCTCGGACACCTCTTCTCGGATACCTCTTCTGGTATACCTCTTCTCGGACACCTCTTCTCGGACACCTCTTCTCGGACAACTCTTCTCGGACTCCTCTTCTCGGACACCTCTTCTCGGATACCTCTTCTCGTATATCCTTTTAGGATACCTCTTCTCGAACACCTCTTCTCGGATACCTCTCTCCAATACCTCTTCTCGGATACCTCTTCTCGGACACCTATTCTCGGATACCTCTTCTCGGATATGTGGGAAAAAACCTGCTGGGATTGATATGAGAGGAGAACTACCAGGGACTTGTACTGAACTAAATTAAAAATTACTGTCTGCAAATTAATTCAACTAAAGTCTCTAGCTAGGGTCGTAAATCCTAGCTCCTCTTTTCCTAACGACAGATTGTGGGCTGTAAGGCGCAGGTGGGAGTGAATGAATTAGTTGATAGAAGTTCCAATCCACCTGCAGACAGGGATCTCACATCAGCTTGTATATTACGCAAGGATAAAATTTAATAAATTTAGTTCTATAACTGAAAACTGGCTCTGTTTAAACCAGGGATTTAAACGTGTACATAGTCTAGCCTAGCACCATACTTTATTTATTTATTTATTTCTTTATATATACACAAGAAGGTACATTGGGTTTTTGAGAATACACTGAATAGTACAGTATTTACAATCTTGTAAAGCCACTAGTACGCACAGCGTTTCGGGCAGGTCCTTAATCTAACAGATAATTTTAAGTAGGTAATTTCTATTAGAATTAATAAATGATAACAAATACATTGCAAGAAAAAAAAGAGATGAGAGAGAGTTTAGGAAGTATATTAAGCACATTGGTATATTAAAGCTCTGATTGATTATATTGACAGCTTGATTGGTAATTTAAACAAGATTAATACACATCATACAGCAGATGACAGCACATATAAGAAGACAGCAATGATCACAATGATAAAGATGTTCAGATTGGGTACATAAAGATTGGGAGATTGGTAGCAATAGATACAGTGCAATTAAAAGCAAAAGGTAAAAACTATGAAGATGAAATTAGGTACTCTGTTTGATTATTAAATTAAATTTGTAGATTTGCTTCCAAATAAGATGTAGTAGGTCTTTTCTATGTTAAGTGCTAGTTTGTTGGTTGACATTCATAAGTGGACTTTTTTTAGTTCATTATTAACAACATTATTAAGCGTATGTGGGTTGGGGTTAGAGTAGATGAGGGTAGTATCATCAGCAAACAAAATAGGTTTCAGAATGTTAGAGACACTAGGCACATCATTGATGTATATAAGAAATAGGAGAGGGCCCAAAATGCTGCCCTGTGGCACTCCAACGGTTATTGGTAAAGTGGGAGAGGTTATATTATTGATGGCTACACATTGGTGTCTATCACTAAGATAGGATTTGATATAGTCCAGTGAATGGCCTCGGATTCCACAATGATGGAGTTTACGAAAGAGGTAATTGTGATTAACAGTATCAAAGGCCTTTCTCAAGTCAATGAAGAGTCCAATCGGAAACTCATTTTTGTCAAGGGCTGAGTAGATTATATCAAGGAGACTAATAATTGCATCGTTGGTACTCTTTTAGGAGCGGAAGCCAAACTGACAGGGGCTAAGAATGTCTAATTTTACGAGATAGGAGTAGAGCTGTTTATAGATAATTTTTTTCAAATATTTTTGATAGTATGGGTAGGTTTGATATTGGACTATAATTGTTTATGTCTGCCGGATTACCTCCTTTATGAACTGGGGTTGCTCTTGCTTTTTTAAGGATATCAGGGAAGGTATGACACTCAAGGGATTTGTTGAACAACAGAGCTATAGGTGGCGCAAGGGCATGGGAGGTGCTCTTGTATACAATGGATTGGATTTCAGTAATGTTCCCAGCTTTGGTTTTTAGTGAGTGTATGATGGACACAACATCTGTCGGGCTGACTGGTGAAAGGAGAAGAGAGTTTGGATAGCTGCCTGAGAGATATGTGTTGATATGTGTCTGAGTCTGTGGGATTTTACTGGCAAGGTTAGCACCAACCGATGAATAGAACCTATTAAATTATATTAAATATATATACAGTATATTAAATATATTAAATTTTATATTAAATATTATTATAT
>WNGS01164140.1:23553-34926 GCA_020271785.1 Procambarus virginalis
AAGCGGCAGCAAGAGCCTTCGTGAGAACAGGAGATAGTTGTCAGGAGAGGCGACAAGTCGCCAATATACGTCATCCTTAAGAAAGACGAATATCTGGCGAAAATGAACCACATACTCTCTGACCAAACTAAATTCCAAAGGGTAACGAAGGACACTACAGCCGAATTGAAACAAAGGTCAACAAGTTGATTGAAACTGTGAATGCCAAGAAATCCGGACTCCACCTGCCAAAGATTATTGGAGAATATAAACCTGGATATGCGTATGGAAACGTCAAGACGCATAAGCCTGGAAACCCACTTCGGCCAATTATCAGCCAGATACCCACACCCACGTACAGACTGGCGAAACGACTCAACGGCTTACTGACTCCTTATGTCCCGTGCAACTTCAGCCTGAAATCCCCGAAGGAATTTGTTGACTTACTGCGGGGAACACGGGCTACAGGGATAAGAGCATCGTTGGACGTAGAATCACTGTTCACCAACGTACCTGTGGATGAAACAATCGGGATGATAATGGACCGAGTGTATCGAGACCCGGCCTGTACTCCCCTTGACATGCCAGAAAATATCCTGAGGAAACTACTCCAAGCTTGTACTAAGGAGGCACCCTTCTTGAGCCCGGATGGGCACATGTATAAGCAAGTAGATGGGGTCGCTATGGGTTCTCCCTAGGCGTCCTGTTTGCAAACTTCTACATGGGTACTATTGAGGAAAAAGTCTTAGTCGACTTGAACTTGAAACCGGCCATATACTGCAGGTATGTTGACGACATTTTACACAGGTACCTGATGTCAGACATCTGCAGGAGCTGAAAGAAGCGTTTGAGCAGAATTCTGTGTTACGTTTCACTTACGAGATGGAGAAGGATGGGAAGCTGCCCTTTCTAGATGTAACAGTCATGGAAAGGAGCGGAGGTTTCCACACTGCAGTCTACACTAAGGAAACAAACATAGGAATGTGCCTAAATGCCAACAGTGACTGCCCAGATAGGTACAAGAGGAGTGTTGTTAACGCTTATGTCGACCGTGCTCTCAGCCACAGCTCAGAATGGAAGCAAGTCGACGAAGAACTCTGTAGAGTAAGGCAGGTCCTAGTCAACAACGGCTTCTCCAATGGTTTCATTGAAGACATCATAAGAAGGAAAGTGAAACGCCATGCAACCTCTGAAGATACAACTAACACAACACCTATACCCCCTATTAGACTATTTTACAGGAACTTCTTCTCCACAGCTCATAAAACGGAGGAAAGGGTCCTGAAAGATATTGTTAATAGAAACGTTATCCCTACAGACAAAAATCAGAAGATACAATTGACGATTTACTATAAAACCAAGAAAACTGCCAACCTACTCATGAGAAACTCTCCAGACACAAAGCAGAACGCTTTGAAAGAGACCAATGTCGTCTATGCCTTCAAATGCCCACTTGGGGACTGTAAGCCCCAAAGAACTCAATATATAGGCAAGACAACAACATCTCTTTCCAGGCGATTAACGATGCATAAGCAACAGGGCTCTATCAAGGAACATATAATCTCTTCCCACAACCAAACCATCACCAGAGAAATCTTAACAAACAACACAGAAATCATTGATAGATACAGCGACAACAGGCGGCTTGACATCTGCGAGGCACTACACATCAAGAAGTCAACACCAGCAATCAACAGCCAATTAACGCACACTATATTCTACCCACTTCAAGACTCCGCTCCAATATAGAAACATCAAGAAATAGGGCCAATAGGCCTTCTGCAGTTACAGATCTATTCTTCCTTATACCCATTGTTTCGTGTTCTGTGTTGTTCTCCCTCACCCCAAACCATTGTAACATGTCACCTCACCCAAATGCAGGTATTTAAACTCTGTTCAGTTATAGTTGTTCTGTGTGTGTACTAACTAGTCTTTGAAAATGTAATAAGTTTTACGAAACGCGCTCAAGTGTCGCGTCAGACTAAGAAATAAAGAATGAATTTTGGAGAATTGATTTTTATTTACCGTCATCAGTAAAAACAAACATAAGGAAATTGAGAAAATTCGTGTTAGAATTATTAATCTTACTTTTTCGGTCATATTTAATAACATATGTCTACAGGAAAGATGCTACCAAAATATACTAAATATATATATATATATTATATATATATTATAATAATATAATATATATATAGATATATTTATATATATTTATATAAAATATATATATATAAGAATTGACTATATTTAATAACTGTATATATATTAAATTATTATATTAATTAGGTTCTATTCATCGGTGGTGTAACCTTGCCAGTAAAATCACAAGACTCAGACACATATCAACAATATCTCTCAGGCAGCTAGCAAACTCTTTCTCCTTGCACCGTCAGCCCGACAGATGTGTGTCCATTCATACACTCACTAAAAACCAAAGCTGGGACATTACTGAAATCAAATCCATGTATACAAGAGACCTCCCCTGCCTTGCGCCACACTATATAGCTCTGTTGTTCAACAAATCCTCTGAGTGTCATACCTCCCTGATATCCTTAAAAAGCAAGAGCAACCCAGTTCATAAAGGAGGTAATCGGCAGACATAAACAATTATAGTCCAATATCAAACCTACCCATACTATCAAAAATATTTGAAAAAAATTATCTATAAACAGCTCTACTCCTATCTCGTAAAAATTAGACATTCTTAGCCCCTGTCAGTTTCGCTTCCGCTCCCAAAAGAGTACCAACGATGCAATTATTAGTCTCCTTGATATAATCTACTCAGCCCTTGACAAAAATGAGTTTCCGATTGGACTCTTCATTGACTTGAGAAAGGCCTTTGATACTGTTAATCACAATTACCTCTTTCCTAAACTCCATCATTGTGGTATCCGAGGCCATTCACTGGACTATATCAAATCCTATCTTAGTGATAGACACCAATGTGTAGCCATCAATAATAACCTCTCCCACTTTACCAATAACCGTTGGAGTGCCACAGGGCAGCATTTTGGGCCCTCTCCTATTTCTTATATACATCAATGATGTGCCTAGTGTCTCTAACATTCTGAAACCTATTTTGTTTGCTGATGATACTACCCTCATCTACTCTAACCCCAACCCACATACGCTTAATAATGTTGTTAATAATGAACTAAAAAAAGTCCACTTATGAATGTCACCAACAAAACTAGCACTTAACATAGAAAAGACCTACTACATCTTATTTGGAAGCAAATCTACAATTTAATTTAATAATCAAACAGAGTACCTAATTTCATCTTCATAGTTTTTTACCTTTTGCTTTTAAATTGCACTGTATCTATTGCTACCCAATCTCCCAATCTTTATGTACCCAATCTGAACATCTTTATCATTGTGATCATTGCTGTCTTCTTATATGTGCTGTCAATCTGCTGTATGATGTGTATTAATCTTGTTTAAATTACCAATCAAGCTGTCAATATAATCAATCAGAGCTTTAATATACCAATGTGCTTTAATATACTTCCTAAACTCTCTCTCATCTCATTTTTTTTCTTGCAATGTATTTGTTATCATTTATTAATTCTAATAGAAATTACCTACTTAAAATTATCTGTTAGATTAAGGACCTGCCCGAAACGCTGTGCGTACTAGTGGCTTTACAAGATTGTAAATACTGTACTATTCAGTGTATTCTCAAAAACCCAATGTACCTTCTTGTGTATATATAAATAAATAAATAAATAAAGTTATGGTGCTAGGCTAGACTATGTACACGTTTAAATCCCTGGTTTAAACAGAGCCAGTTTTTCAGTTATAGAACTAAATTTATTAAATTTTATCCTTGCGTAATATACAAGCTGATGTGAGATCCCTGTCTGCAGGTGGACTGGAACTTCTATCAACTAATTCATTCACTCCCACCTGCGCCTTACAGCCCACAATCTGTCATTAGGAAAAGAGGAGCTAGGATTTACGACCCTAGCTAGAGACTTTAGTTGAATTAATTTGCAGACAGTAATTTTTAATTTAGTTCAGTACAAGTCCCTGGTAGTTCTCCTCTCATATCAATCCCAGCAGGTTTTTTCCCACATATCCGAGAAGAGGTATCCGAGAATAGGTGTCCGAGAAGAGGTATCCGAGAAGAGGTATTGGAGAAGAGGTATCCGAGAAGAGGTATCCGAGAAGAGGTGTTCGAGAAGAGGTATCCTAAAAGGATATACGAGAAGAGGTATCCGAGAAGAGGTGTCCGAGAAGAGGTATCCGAGAAGAGGTATCCGAGAAGAGGTGTCTGAGAAGAGTTATCCTAAAAGGTATCCGAGAAGAGGTATCCAAGAAGAGGTGTCCGAGAATAGGTATCCGAGAAGAGGTATCCGAGAATAGGTGTCCGAGAAGAGGTATCCGAGAAGAGGTATCCGAGAAGAGGTATCCGAGAAGAGGTGTCCGAGAAGAGGTATCCGAGAGGAGATATCCGAGAAGAGGTGTCCGAGAAGAGGTATCCGAGAAGGGATGTCTGAGAAGAGGTATCCGAGAAGAGGTGTCTCAGAAAAGGTATCCGAGAAGAAGTGTCTGAGAAGAGGTGTCCAAGAAGAGATGTCCGAGAAGAGGTGTCCGAGAAGAGGTGTCCGAGAAGAGGTTTCCGAGAAAAGGTATCCGAGAAGAGGTATACCAGAAGAGGTGTCCGAGAAGAGGAGTCCGAGAAGAGTTGTCCGAGAAGAGGAGTCCGAGAAGAGTTGTCCGAGAAGAGGTGTCCGAGAAGAGGTGTCCGAGAAGAGGTGTCCGAGAAGAGTTGTCCGAGAAGAGTTGTCCGAGAAGAGGTGTCCGAGAAGAGGTGTCCGAGAAGCAAATACGGAATATTCTAAACTAAAACTCGCAAAAAGCATTTTTCTCGCTAATGTTGGAAACTTTATGGTGTTGTTGTTGTTGATTTAGGGGCGACGACGATCGTGGGATCGGATGCGCCCCGGCGTACCCGGTAAGGGTGAATCGCGAAGCCTGGAGAGGTGGAACGCCAAGCCAAATCGCAGAACGAGTGACGCCAATCACCAGAAACTAATATGCCATACGGCAAATAAACGCACAGTCAGGCAGATGATTGGGGAGCCCCGGAGTCCCTCAGGGCGACAAGCACCGGCCCCGCCCCACACAGAGAACACCAGGTAGCAAAACCAAAACTCTGCCCCCAACTAAAACGCAAAACGTCATCCAGTGTCCCCCGGCAGAGCAGAAGCCGGCCGCCCACCACGACTGAGGGCACACCAGGAGCCCACCAAGACCCGCCAACCCCCGGCGCCACTCGGCCAAGCCGGCCCCTGAACACCGTCACACCGCCGGGAGAACCAGCCAGAACACGTAAAAAAAAATCTATCAACAATCCTGTGACCCAAGGCGATATGTGCGCCAGGCGTCGTACAATCGGACCGTTGAAAAGGGATGCCAAACGGCAGTAGCAAAGCCAAAACGCGAAAACAAGACGTGAACCGGCGGCTCCCAGGCGGAGGAGTCTAGACGTCCGCTCGGCGTCAAGATTGAACCAGGAGTCCTCACTTTATGGTGCTCTACTACGTGTGGGAGCCCTGTGTGGGCGCTTACACTGGCGTTCTTATATGCCGGAATATTTAAGATTTTCGTTTTCTGTTATAAACATAATATTCTTTTTATTGACGACAAGCAAAGGCTTTCAATATATCTTAAATGTTCACAATCACGTTTTTATTTAAGTCAGTTCATGGGGCAAAGATGTTGGGACACCTTTATATTATGACTGCAATCCTTGCATGAACACACTCCGGTGACTGCCAAGGCTGAGAGCTGGGTACAGTGAAGGAGGTCAGTTTGTCCTCCCTCACTGTAAGTTTCAACCTTTATTCCCCGTGGAAGCTTAGCAAGATCAGCCGGGAGTCAACAATAGTCAATCTATTTATAATATATTACCACATAATTTGGTCATCCTTAGAAATCAAGAGTATGAATGATGAGAGTGAACTAGACTCCCTTATCTCAAATGATTCTGGTGAACCAGACTCCCATATCTCCTTTGGAGTTACCTTGCATTGGTTTCAAGGATCAACGTCCTTACGGCCAGGTCTCTGACCAGGCCTCTTGGTTGGTGGTCTGGTCAACCAGGTTATTGACGCAGCGGTTCACACCTGACGTATGAATCGCAGCCTGGTTGATCGGGTATCCTTTGGAGATGTTTATCAAGTTCTCGTTTGAACACATCAGCTGGGGCTTACAGACCAGACCCTCTCATATCAGTTGGTATGGTATTGAATAAAGCTGAGGTATAAATCATTGGTCAAGTTAGAAGTTATATTCCAAGTAACCAATAAGGCGCTGATTGTTAGGTTAGTGTCAGTTATGTAACTCCATTTACCTGTATTATAAAAATAATTTATTATATCAGCATTGAAAATGTTTTATGCATGTTTACAAACACTGTTGACTACCAAAATATTATCGAGTTTATTTCGCATATATGTGACCGCTCATCACTAGATGATTAACGTTTTTCGCAGGTGCCGGGCCTTCATATAATCAATTTATATTGTTACATAATTAATATATAATACATTTTATTTGTATGAAATTATAGTTGACACACATGGAATATATTATTACATCAAAGCAAGGGAAGACCAAGAGTATTGGTGCACTACTGGTTTCAGTGAGGGAGTGAAGCCTTGGACTGAATGATCACTTCTCCTTCTGAAGATTTGGCACTATTAACCAGACGTGTCCCAGCCTGAGCATCCCACCTACCCTGTCGAGGCCCATGCTCCGTGTCCCAGCCTGAGCATCCCACTTACCCTGTCGAGGCCCATGCTCCGTGTCCCAGCCTGAGCATCCCACCTACCCTGTCGAGGTTCATGCTCCGTGTCCCTACAGGTGGTCAACCTCCAACATTCAGGGCCGGGGGAGCGGGTCTACAGGTGGTCAACCTGCAACATTCAGGGCCGGGGGAGCGGGTCTACAGGTAGTCAACCTGCAACATTCAGGGCCGGGGGGAGCGGGTCTACAGGTAGTCAACCTGCAACATTCAGGGCCGGGGGAGCGGGTCTACAGGTGGTCAACCTGCAACATTCAGGGCCGGGGGAGCGGGTCTACAGGTAGTCAACCTGCAACATTCAGGGCCGGGGGAGCGGGTCTACAGGTAGTCAACCTGCAACATTCAGGGCGGGGGAGCGGGTCTACAGGTAGTCAACCTGCAACATTCAGGGCCGGGGGAGCGGGTCTACAGGTAGTCAACCTGCAACATTCAGGGCCGGGGGAGCGGGTCTACAGGTAGTCAACCTGCAACATTCAGGGCCGGGGGAGCGGGTCTACAGGTAGTCAACCTGCAACATTCAGGGCCGGGGGAGCGGGTCTACAGGTAGTCAACCTGCAACATTCAGGGCGGGGGAGCGGGTCTACAGGTAGTCAACCTGCAACATTCAGGGCCGGGGGAGCGGGTCTACAGGTAGTCAACCTGCAACATTCAGGGCCGGGGGAGCGGGTCTACAGGTAGTCAACCTGCAACATTCAGGGCCGGGGGAGCGGGTCTACAGGTAGTCAACCTGCAACATTCAGGGCCGGGGGAGCGGGTCTACAGGTAGTCAACCTGCAACATTCAGGGCCGGGGGAGCGGGTCTACAGGTAGTCAACCTGCAACATTCAGGGCCGGGGGAGCGGGTCTACAGGTAGTCAACCTGCAACATTCAGGGCCGGGGAGCGGGTCTACAGGTAGTCAACCTGCAACATTCAGGGCCGGGGAGCGGGTCTACAGGTAGTCAACCTGCAACATTCAGGGCGGACGGTGTATAGAAGATACTGTATATTAACACTGATCTCTTGGTGTATGTTAAGTATTATATAAAAACCCATATTGTTTATATATATAAAATATATATATTGGTTTTATCTATGTTGCATGCTGACCACCTCCTGGTACACTGTAGTTACAAGTACCGACAGATCAACAAAAATTATGTTACAAAGTGTAAACTGTTGTTGTTTATGTTCACTCTGCACGACGCAAAGTCTCGGTTGCCAAGGTGACGGGCAAGCTTGACATATCTCATAACTGTTAATATCGCTTGCTGTCAGCACTATTGGTACACGTTGCCACAGAAACGAACGTATTTTCCTGACAAAATATAAATTTTTCACAGAAAGGTTTCGTTGTGTTTATTACAGTAGTTCCAACGGCGAAATGTGAAACATTTTATGAAGGAATTGCTTGCAAGGCATTATTTAATTATTCTAAAGGCTTGTGAACTTTTCTGATATTAGATGGTAATGACTGCCATGGGTCTTATATCTTATAGATATATAGGTCTTATATCTACAATGTTTATGGACTTGCAACTTACAGTATTACGTTGGTTGTCTTTACCAGCACGGCGCTCTATTGACCAATAACCAGTCCTCACTCTCAAAGTGATCCTCAGGAACTCACAAATAAAACAAATACTTGATTTTGTGATTCTAAGACAATTAAACTTACAGAACTCAGTTAAGTTTCAAACCAGAATAACAACAACAACATTTAACACTTGCGGGAAAGGAAAGTATCCAGGCATCTAACAGCTGGCTGGTGATCCATGTTTGACCTTTTCCAAAATCTAAAAGATATTCTAAAGGAACTGTCAGAAAAATTCCTTCCTAGACAATAACAACCCAAAGGTCAAATAGGATGAGGTGCCACGCGGTCGATGTTGGCGTGACAGTAGGTGAGGTGAGTAGGAGAAATTGGGGCAGGGAAAATATAGGGAGGAATGAAGGATGTGGGGAGAAAGGGAGGGGGGGGGGGGGGGTTTCGGGGAGAGATTAAAAAGGGTTGTGAGGAAGTAGGAGATGGGGAGAGCGACCCGGGTCCACCGTTTATACCCTCTATTGTGGTATATAAGTGTATTTTACTTTGTGCTTATAAACCAGCGCCATATCATCATCTAGCTGATCATACAACATTTCATACAACCATTGTTCTTGCACCAGGAACTTGAACAACGATTGTTGCAACCTGACCTCTTAAAACTAACGTCGTTTTTGGCCGTTTGCCAGTATGTCCGAAAGTGGACGTAATTTGAAAGTGAAAACAAAAAATTTAAATAAATTTGGGATTTTTTTTCAGCAACAGTAAGTTAATGGTTCTCTGATAGGTTAGGTGGGCAGGAAATTCTCATAATGTTTCGAAACGTCATGAAAAACGTTAATTGAAAGTTTCCTCTCCTAACCTTACCGAGTAAGCCGGAGGACTCAAACAGAAAACGGGACAGTACGTCACTTTAGTGGGTTGTTTCATTTCAAATTACGTCCACTTTTGGCCATAGCGCGCATACGAGCGAAAAGCGACGTCATTTTTAAGAGGACGAGCTGTGTAGCAATGCAGAATTCGACGAAATCGCAGGTAAGAAACTAAGCCACCATCTGACTGAGGATAATCAGGCCCCAGGCGTTGAAAACCGGCCTCCAAGGGAAGACATTATAGTGTATTATAGAAATACAGTTACTCAGCCATACACGAAGGATGGGAAGGTGATTCGAGACATAACTGCCAGGAATTGTAAGCCTTGCAATGAAAACGCAAGGAATCGTCCTGCCATTTATTATAACTCTCGTAAATCTTCCCTCATTATGAGAAATAACATCTTTGCCTCCTCAGACAAACTGGGGTGTACTAATGTAGTGAATCAATACAAATGCAGCTCTGGAGACTCTGATCTCTGAAATATATTCTACACTGGATATACCACGAATACAATAGTTAGACGTCTTAAACTTCATTTGTAAGAAGGATGTATTAAGCAACCTCATTCTCAGCACCATACTGAATCCCCAAGATATAGTGAAACATACGACAATAATTACACGCACCGACGATCGTACGAGGCTTCGTACACTTGAGACTGTGTTCATTCTTCGATGGTCCTCCATCGAACAGAGAGAAGATGGAAGAGCTGTAGACAACTAGAAGCGGGAGCCAGGCAGCCATCACCTCATCCTATCCTCAGGCGCCCCTACAATTAAAGGGGTTAGGTGAATCGTATAGTGAGGTATACCCATAGTTATAAATGTTTAGATTTCTCCTTCTACGGAAGGTCCAGCCCCGCTCCTGTGCCAGGTAAGTCCCCTACTGGCTCACCATAGCCCGTGCTACTTGGAACTTTTTGTTCCCAGTAGTTAAATCTTAAACAACAGAACATCCTTCTACACTTTACGGGCTATTTATGCCCGTGCCACCTCTTGGTTGGCGTAATCTTTATCAATCAATCAATCATCTACGCTCAGTACAGCTGTGTCAGTTCAACAGTGTACTCCTGAAGATGTCACATTGCTGATAAACGTCGAACAATAAAAATTAAAAGATTAAGTTATCTAGTGTTTTTTACACTCAAGATGGTAGAAGATATTTGCGTAGGGTGGAAAATCTCCCAAAGAAAACTAATAAAAGCCACAATGCTGTTGGGCTTAATGACCCCAAATATTTAATTTAAGGTTTAATGTGACAGATTAGGTCCAGCACTACTGTCCTGGTGGTGGTCCAGCACTACTCTCCTGGTGATGGTCCAGCACTACTCTCCTGGCGGTGGTCCAGCACTACTCTCCTGGTGGTGGTCCAGCACTACTCTCCTGGTGGTGGTCCAGCACTACTCTCCTGGTGGTGGTCCAGCACTACTCTCATGGTGGTGGTCCATCAATACTCTCCTGGCGGTGGTCCAGCACTACTCTCCTGGTGGTGGTCCATCAATACTGTCCTGGCGGTGGTCCAGCACTACTCTCCTGGTGGTGGTCCAGCACTACTCTCCTGGTGGTGGTCCATCACTACTGTCCTGGCGGTGGTCCAGCACTACTGTCCTGGCGGTGGTCCAGCACTACTCTCCTGGCGGTGGTCCAGCACTACTCTCCTGGTGGTGGTCCATCAATACTGTCCTGGCGGTGGTCCAGCACTACTCTCCTGGTGGTGGTCCAGCACTACTCTCCTGGTGGTGGTCCATCACTACTGTCCTGGCGGTGGTCCAGCACTGCTCTCCTGGCGGTGGTCCAGCACTACTCTCCTGGCGGTGGTCCAGCACTACTCTCCTGGGGTGGTGCCATCACTACTCTCCTGGTGTGGTCCAGCACTACTCTCCTGGTGGTGGTCCAGCACTACTCTCCTGGTGGTGGTCCAGCACTACTGTCCTAGTGATGGTCCATCACTACTCTCCTGGTGGTGGTCCATCACTACTCTCCTGGTGGTGGTCCAGCACTACTCTCCTGGTGGTGTCCAGCACTACAGTCCTAGTGGTGGTCAGCACTACTCTCCTGGTGGGTGGTCCAGCACTACTCTCCTGGTGGTGGTCCAGCACTACTGTCCTGGCGGTGGTCCAGCACAACTCTCCTGGCGGTGGTTCATCACTACCGTCCTGGTGGTGGTCCAGCACTACT
>WNGS01164141.1:11378-32430 GCA_020271785.1 Procambarus virginalis
CAGTCCAGTTTTCTCTTGAAGATGTCCACGGTTGTCCGGCAATTTCTTATAGTCGCTGGGAGGACGTTGAACAACGCGCGACCTCTGATGTTATACAGTGTTCTCTGATTGTGCCTATGGCACCTCTGCTCTTCACTGGATCAATCTTGCATTTTCTTCATATCGTTCACTCCAGTACGTTGTTATTTTACTGTGTAGATTTGGGACCTGGCCCTCCAATATTTTCCATGTTTATATTATTTGGTATCTCTCTCGTCTCCTTTCTAGAGAGTACATTTGGAGAGCTTTGAGACGATCCCAATAATTTAGGTGTTTAATCTCGTCTATGCGTGCCGTATATGTTCTCTGTATTCCCTCTATTTCAGCAATCTCTCCTGCTCTGAAGGGGGAAGTGAGTACTTAGCAGTACTCGAGACGGGACAACACAAGTGATTTAAGAGTACAACCATTGTGATGGGATCCCTGGATTTGAAAGTTCTCGTAATCCATCCTATCATTTTTCTGGCTGACGCAATACTTGCTTGGTTATGCTCCCTAAACGTTAGATCGTCGGACATCATTATTCCCAAATCCTTGACATGCTGTTTTCCTACTATGGAAAGATTCGATTGTGTTTTGTACCCTGTATTATGTTTCAGATCCTCATTTTTGCCGTAGCTTAGTACCTGAAATTTATCACTGTTAAACATCATGTTGTTTCTGCTGCCCAATCGAAAACTTTGTTGACATCTGCTTGTAATTTTCAATGTTTTCAGCAGAGGTAATTTTCATGCTGATTTTTGTCATCTGCGAAGGATGACACGAAGCTGTGACGTGTATTTTTGTCTATATCTGATATGAGAATAAGGAACAGCAGTGGTGCAAGGACTGTACCTTGAGGTACAGAGCTTTTAATATCGCTTGGACTCGATTTTATTTGATTGACTGTTACTCTTTGTGTTCTGTTCGACAGGAAATTGAGTATCCAGCGTCCTACTTTTCCAGTTATTCCCATTGACCTCATTTTGTGTACTATCACCCCATGGTCACATTTGTCGAACGCCTTTGCAAAGTCTGTGTATACGACATCTGCATTTTGCTTTTCTTCCAGAGCTTCTGTGATTTTGTCATAGTGATTGAGTAACTGTGACAGACAGGATCTTCCCGCTCTAAATCCATGTTGTCCTGGGTTGTGCAACTCATTGTTTTCCATAAAACTAGAAATTTGATTCCTAATCACTCTTTCAAACACTTTTATTATGTGTGATGTTAGTGCAACTGGCCTATAATTTTTTGCCAAGGCTTTACTCCCCCCTTGTGCAACGGAACTATATCTGCAGATTTAAGTGCTGCTGGTATCTCCCCTGTATCCAGGCTCTTTCTCCATATTATGCTGAGTGCTCTCGCTACTGGTACTTTACATTTCTTTATGAATATTGAATTCCATGAGTCAGGCCCAGGAGCTGAGTGCATAGGTATATTGTCAATTTCTCTTTCAAAGTCTTCCGAGTTTGTGGTAATATCCGTTATATTATCTGCAGCTTGAATGTCATTCATAAAGAAGCTGTCTGGGTCATCAACTTTCATGTTGTTTATTGGTGTGCTAAACATAGCCTCATACTGGCTTCTTAGAATTTTACTAATCTTGTCCTCTGTATACGTACCTTCACTTTGTGGTTGATACCTGGTTGATACCTGGTTGATGGGGTTCTGGGAGTTCTTCTACTCCCCAAGCCCGGCCCGAGGCCAGGCTCGACTTGTGAGAGTTTGATCCACCAGGCTGTTGCTTGAGCGGCCCGCAGAGCCACATACCCACCACAGCCCGGCTGATCCGGGACTTCTCTTAGGAAACAGTCCAGTTTTCTCTTGAAGATGTCCACGGTGTTCCGGCATTATGTTTTTTCCTCTGTATTCCTCTTCCTTTGTTTTTCCTCTGTATATTTCACTTTGTTGTCCTCTGTATACGTACCTTCATTTGTAATTAACGGTCCAATACTGGTCGAGGTTTTTTATTTTGATTTTGCGTATGTGAAAAAATATTTCAGATTTTTCTTTATCTCTTGTATAGCTTTCTGTTCCAATTCCATTTCCTCAGACTCATATGATCGCTTCAACGTTTGTTCTATTTCTTCGATCTCCCTGCTTAGGATTATTTTCCTTGCTTGTGATAGTTGTGTCTGCCGAAGCATTTCCGTTATTTTTTCCTTCTCCTGTACAGTCGTCTGCGTTCTCTTTCTAGAGTGGTCCTCTTTCTGCCCCTCCTCACCGGCACGTGCTTCAAGCAGACCTTGTAAGCTTCAGCTGTCAGTTGAGCTATTCCCTGTGTGGGAGTTTTGTCGCTTAAAACCGTCTCCCATTGAATGGTTGCAAGGTCTACATTTTTTTTCCCAGTCGATCCTCTTATTGTTGAAATTGAATTGATTGAATATTCCTTCTCGCTTGTTGGGTCTCTTAGACCTACTACCGTTATTTATGCTAGTTCGCACTTCAATGAGCTTATGGTCTGAGTATGAAGTATCTGAGATTGTAATGTCTCTGATTAGTTCATCATTGTTTGTGAATAACAAGTCTAGTGTGTTTTCGTTCCTAGTTGGTTCTGTAATCTGTTGATTGAGCGAGAATTTGTCACAGAATCTCAAAAGTTCTCTGACCTGTGGTTGGTTATTTCCCGGGTCATTCCCTGCTATGATATTTGTGTTTGCCATTCTCCATCTTAGACTCGGTAAATTGAAATCTCCAAGGAAGATAATATCTGGAGCTGGGTTTGCTAGGTTATCAAGTATGTTCTCTATTTTGTGCATCTGCTCTGTGAATTCCTCAACCGTTGTATCTGGCGGTTTATATATTAGAATAATAATTAGGTTTAGTTTCTCTACCTTAATTCCAAGTACCTCTACCACCTCATTAGTTGAGTTTAGTAGTTCTGTGCATACCAGGTCCTCTTTAATATACAGACCTACTCCTCCATTTGACCTAGTTTTTCTATCACATCTATATAAATTATAATTTGGAATCCAGATTTCACCATCCATGTAATCTTTTGTATGAGTTTCCGTGAATGCCCCAAATATTGAGTTTGACTAATAGGAGGCCATTTATGAACTTAACTTTATTTCTTGACTTTGGCTTTAAACCTTGAATGTTTGCAAATATGAATGATTGTCCATATTGTGTGTCACTTCTGGAAGGTTTTGGTAGTTCTCCCTCCTCTCTACCCTGACCCAGGGTGTGTTGTTGTGGCAATGGTTTGTCCAGTTTTGGAAGTGATACTGGGGAGTGTGGTAGTCTCTGTGTAGTTGGGGGGTGTAGTATGTGTGGGCTTGATGACGAACCGTAGTCCAGTCTTGGGCATTTCCCCCTCTCCATCCGTACTCCTGCCACGTTTCTGCCTGTCTGTTTCTCCCTCTGTTTCTGCCTGCCTCTAAAAAAATTTCAGGGCTATTATATTGGACTTCCTCTCTTATATAGCGCTGTGTACCTCTGACGTGGAAATCAGGGCAATGAAGATCGTAGCATTTCCTCTCATTAACTGAGAGTTTGCATAGCTTAGGGTGAAAATATCTACACTCTGTATCAAAACATCTGCCTTTCCCTAACCAGTTTCGGCATTTCCGTGGGTGCATGAATGAGCATTCCGTGCCTCTGGGCCCATATCTGCACTGTCCTTTTGCATAATACCTGCAAATATTTTCATCTGTGATTGTATTATTCTTGTTTGTACCCGTGCACGACTTGGCTACCTCTGTGTTTTTTGTTCCAACTTTCTCGTTTCTGCATTCATTCTCGGTATTGCCCTTATCTTTCTCCTTGTTGCTTTCGTCTTTCTCATTTGTGTTCTCATTCGTCTCATTTTTTCTCTCCTTATTCATATCACCAGTTTGCTCTACAATATTGCCTTCATTTTTGTGTACCTCGACACTATGTCCTTCTACATTGCTACTTTGACTCTCTAAATTCTCAGTCCCTGGGTTGTGCTCAGAGTTCGTTGCTGTCTTTATATACTCTGCATATATTTCTGGTAGTTTTTGTGTGAATTGTAGCCTGTGTACTTCAGGAATGTTATTCATTAGTTTGGTGATGTTTTCCCACATCTGTCTGTCACTTTGACAGATCCAGTAGTTACCTTCCCGGTTTGCATATTGTGTAGGTAATCCTGTACAACTCAGGTGAAATCTTATGTTACAAATGTTACATACAATGCCTACAACAGTCTTCCGAAGTGACTTAAAGCAGCCTCCACACGCCTCCATGTTGGGTTTGTGGTGTTATAATATTATATGAATATATTTATAATAATATATGTATGTATATATAATATGTATACAGTATATTTATAATATTCATATGCTTATTTGTTCAAGTTTATGTGGGGTTACTTATCGCCTTGTGGAGAAGTATGGGTCCCCTTGGGACCGTACAGTTGACCGTTGTTTGTCCCAGGTCGGGGGCAGGATGCCACCGGTTGCCATTTACTTGATTTATACACTGATTATTTGCCTGTAATACCCTAAGGGATTTTCTGCTTTCTTCCGGCTTGTAATGTTATTCACTTACTCTATTACTAGTTCCTAAATCCACTTCCCGTATTACAATATATATTGCTGGTATATTATCACTGAGGGAGTATACTGTTACTGAGAGACGTCCCCTACACTGTGTAGGCCTCGTGGCTGTGGTGTAAACACAAGTGTGATGCCTCCTCCACAACTTTACATTTATTTTTTTCTATGTACAATTCTCTAACACTATCCACTAATTTATATGTTGTGTTACACGTTCCACTTCACTGTTCACCGTATCACTGCTCGCTATATTTGATATATATCGCTTATGCCTGTACACATGAGCCTGGTGGCACTGGCTCACCACGTGGGACCACGTTTATTCTGTATTTAACTCAAAGTTCCATTGTTAATTTCTGTATTCAACTTTCCTACGGGTCACTATGCACTTGGTGATCACTGTGGCCGTAATCCAGGGTTGTAATCCTAAAAAAACCCGGTTTATTCCAGTGTTTTCCGGAGCGCGACGACGACACGTCCGTCCCCTCCCCCGCGAACACTCCTCAGGGCTTGCTTGCTTTTTTTTCTGCCACACGTTCTCTAAACGACTTTATAAAGATCCATAACGGTATGAACCGTTGCTGTATTTTCAAATGAGTGGCTTGGGTGTCTTAATAAAATGATGGTCAGATGATTATTGTTTTGGGGGATTTTTACGTGACCCCCCCATGCCCCCTTAACACCCCCCTCCTCTCCCTGAAGTAACCCCCCCCCCCTCATACTTCCTTGGACCATGACTCTTCCACTCCACTCTAAGAGACCCCACCCACCCACTCCTGGTCTGACGCCCCGTACACAACAGTAATGGAGTTTCCGTTAAAGTCGGCAATTTAAGCTGCAAATATCGTGTTACAGCTTCATGTTTATAAATGGTAATAGTTGGATCTCGGCTTACTTGACACGAGAGCTTTATCAGCATTAGTGTGAAGCTTCTCCCCGACCTAGACTCTCATACTGTGCCAGGACCTGCGAGTCGCTCGCGGACCCCGACGCCTGGGGTCAGCACATGGCGTGAGATTGACCCCATACGCTACGCCTGGGGTCAGTGTGAGATGACCATTTTTTGCATTCACTTGTTACTATTTGTCAGCTCTTACGACTTAGCTGCTGAAAGATGTTTCCGGTGCTTGGCGGTGAAGGTGGGCACGATTGGCCCTCAAGGCTTGATGGTGGGCTCGGCCGGCCCTCAAGGCTTGATGGTGGGCTCGGCCGGCCCTCAAGGCTTGATGGTGGGCTTGGCCGGCCCTCAAGGCTTGATGGTGGGCTCGGCCGGCCCTCAAGGCTTGATGGTGGGCTGGCCGGCCCTCAAGGCTTGATGGTGGGCTCGGCCGGCCCTCAAGCTTGATGGTGGGCTTGGCCGGCCCTCAAGGCTTGATGGTGGGCTTGGCCGGGCTTCAAATGATGATACAGTGGTGACAAAATTAAACTGTGATTAGTTAAAGATATATTGCAGTGATGTGTGGTTTTATTACCCCCCTCGTGTGTTGTGCTGGGAGTAGAGTATAAGGTCTCCAGGTCTCTGTCGACGGTGCCTGTCTTGTTTGGGGAGGGGGCATGCTAGTCCGCCTCATCACACAAACAAAGGTCACCGAGACACGATAATCATGTGGACACCTTTGACTAGCCGCTGGCTTCCTGTCTCCCGTCGAGGTCACTAGAGATAGTGACCCTCGGGTAAATTGTCAAAGACACGGTTTAAGGCGACTGTAAGACAATGAGATAATCTTACCCTTGTAATTATGCTATTGATACTGTACCAGTACAAGAAGATAACATGTTTCATACACTGTGTGTGTTCCGGTGTAGATATGTAACCATCAGTGAGATCCAGAGGTCAGTTCGGGAGAAGGAAAAGTTTGTCTTTATCCACAATAAACTCTTCCAAGAAGACAACCAATATTACCTCTATTAACTGTGTGCAGAAGGATGATATTAGCTTCTGGGTGACTGCAAAGAGAAACGAATTTAATTCCCTGTAAGTTTGTTTACAAGTTGATGAGGGCGAGTCTCTGGTCCCACCAAAATATGCACCAAAGAGTACGTGTATAACTCTTGCATCACTGTAAGGCACAGCACGTAAGTGTTTCACTGTTGTGGTGTTTTCCTGAGTGTCTAAGAGGCAGTGAGGTCTACTAGCTCCTTGTGCCCTGCCTGCTGGCCATCTTGTACCTGTTGCTTTATACTTTAGCTGTTCTGGCCTTCAAATTCTCTCGAATCTGGTCTTAAAGTTGTGGATGGAGGAGGTGGCTTCCACAACTTCTTGCAGTGTATTCCACTGACTCTACTCGTACCCGTACAGGCTACCAGTATTTCCTTACATCTCTTCCACTCATTTGCGTGTCCAGCTTCTGTCAGTTTTCCTACTTTCTCTCAATTTAAAGAGCCTTTCCACACTGTCTATTTCCCCTCAGTATTTTGTATGGGAGATTTAGTTCCCTTTTTAACCTATACTTGTTGGGATCTCGGTAGTACAGAAGGGTTCGTTCTCGACTCACAATCGAGAATTCAGAGTTCGATTCCCAGGTTGGACAGAAATGGTTGGGCGCTTTTCCTATTACCTAATGGCTCTGTTCACCAGTCAGTTTAAAGGTTCCTAGGAGTTAGTCAGCTTGGGTTACATCCTGGGGAGGGTCAGTAGTGACCCCTGGGGAGTGGGGGGTGTGGAGGAACCTCAATATAAGCCTAACATATACTGTATATATAAACTGGCTTCCTGTCCCCCGACATAATGATTTATTATGAATTTGTAGTTTAAACCTCTTAAGTTCTGGCACTAAACTTGCTGCACAACTCTCCACTTTTTCAACTTTGTTTTATGCCTCACAAGCCGTGAAGCATAAAGGTATTTCTGAAGTATTCTCCAGAATGCAGAGTTTTATATAGAGTATAAAAGTAGATCTTGGTGTATTCCAAGCAGACTCCAGGATCGTCATAACATAAACGGTGCAAAATGCCTTCGAAACGGTCCTTATTTTGGGTTTTAATTGATTTTCTGTGAACTCTCAACGTCTCATATGCTGCCGATGTTGCCCTGTCTGTGTGAGCCTCTGGTGTTAGTGTTCGAATGAGATACATTCCCTAAGCATTGTTCTCTTTCCGATTTCTAATGTGGCCTTTCACCTTATACCTTGTACATGTCTTCTGGTCTCCTTTCCTTCTTTCCCGCCTTCATTACTTCAAACTTGTGTGGGACTGAAACTCTAGCAGCACTTCTGTGTCCACTCCTGTAATGTTCTGTAGTTCACTCTCGCTTGATCCCTCCTCTCTCACCGTGACCCTTTGTTTTCTGTTCTTCAGGTACTCCATTAAACAGTTGTGTCTTCCCACTTATCCCAACTCAAGGGTGTAATGTGCTGCACTCAAGGGACCACGTGCTACACTCAAGGGACCACGTGCTGCACTCAAGGGACCACGTGCTACACTCAAGGGACCATGTGCTACACTCAAGGAACCATGTGCTGCACTCAAGGGACCACGTGCTGCACTCAAGGGACCACGTGCTACACTCAAGGGACCATGTGCTGCACTCAAGGGACCACGTGCTGCACTCAAGGGACCACGTGCTACACTCAAGGGACCATGTGCTGCACTCAAGGGACCACGTGCTGCACTCAAGGGACCACGTGCTACACTCAAGGGACCATGTGCTGCACTCAAGGGACCACGTGCTGCACTCAAGGGACCACGTGCTACACTCAAGGGACCACGTGCTACACTCAAGGGACCACGTGCTACACTCAAGGGACCACGTGCTACACCCAAGGGACCACGTGCTACACTCAAGGGACCATGTGCTGCACTCAAGGGACCACGTGCTGCACTCAAGGGACCACGTGCTACACTCAAGGGACCACGTGCTACACTCAAGGGACCACGTGCTACACTCAAGGGACCACGTGCTACACCCAAGGGACCACGTGCTACACTCAAGGGACCACGTGCTACACTCAAGGGACCACGTGCTACACTCAAGGGACCACGTGCTACACCCAAGGGACCACGTGCTACACTCAAGGGACCACGTGCTGCACTCAAGGGACCACGTGCTACACTCAAGGGACCACGTGCTACACTCAAGGGACCACGTGCTACACTCAAGGGACCACGTGCTACACCCAAGGGACCACGTGCTACACTCAAGGGACCACGTGCTACACCCAAGGGACCACGTGCTACACTCAAGGGACCACGTGCTACACTCAAGGGACCACGTGCTACACCCAAGGGACCACGTGCTGCACTCAAGGGACCACGTGCTACACTCAAGGGACCACGTGCTACACTCAAGGGACCACGTGCTACACTCAAGGGACCACGTGCTACACCCAAGGGACCACGTGCTACACTCATCAGGGTAAACTATCCAAAACATTAATATAGTCAGCCATCAACATGTAAATTTATTTTTAGTGGACTAATAAGTTGTAATTCAAAGGAGTTAATTAAGTCAGTATTCAGGTGGGTTAATTACTTCCCATCTATAAGTTTCACTCAAAAGGTTATGGGTCGCTTTGGCGGCTAATTTTAGGGGTTATGGCGAGTAAGTTAGGTGATGACATGGTGCAGACCTTCTTGAACTTGGNTACACACACACACACACACACACACACACACACACACAACACACACACACACACACACACACACCCTATCTAGTCAAGCATAAGACTAAACTGGAAAAGGTTCAAAGGTTTGCCACCAGACTAGTACCGCGCTGAGAGGTATGAGCTCCGAGGAGCGACTGCAGGAATTAAACCTCACTTCGTTGGAAGACAGAAGAGTTAGGGGGGACATGATTACCACATTCAAGATTCTCAGGGGAATCGACAGGTTGATAAAGCAGGCTGTTAACACAAGGGGCACACGCACTAGGGGACACAGGTGGAAACTGAGTGCCCAAATGAGCCACAGAGATATTAGAAAGAACGTTTTTAGTGTCAGAGTGGGTGACAAATGGAATGCATTAGGAAGCGATGTGGTGGAGGCTGACTCCATACACAGTTCAAGTGTAGATATGATAGAGCCCATTAGGCTCAGGAAACTGTACACCTGTTGATTGACGGTTGAGAGGCGGGACCAAAGAGCCAGAGCTCAACCCCCGCAAGCACAACTAGGTGAGTACAACTAGTGTGAGCACACACACACACACACACACACACACACCACACACACACACACACACACACACACACACACACACACACACACACACACACATCAACCTCGCCGCCACCCGTGAGAGGGAGAACTGCTCATCACTTAACAATACCGTATCAACACACACACACAACAAAAACCACAGACCTCACACTGCACACAGTATAATGAACTCAACACCGGGACCCGTAACTAGCCAGGAACAGCTCTGCTGCTGCTGCAACATGTCAACGCAAGTTGAAAGGGTAAATATATCACTTTTTGTAACATTGTTTACACTTGTATTCAGTGTTGGTATAAAATTTGTTGAGTGGAATGCTTTTCAAGTTTTTGAAGTTTAAGAATATACCGTTGTTTTAAAGGGCAGCAGGAGTACTTAGATTTCCTTTGGTTAACAAGCATCACTTGACATTTAGGATTAAATATAACTTGCGGCCTCCATTGTTCAATAAGGCTGGAGGCGCCATTGTCTATTGAGCAATATAGAACTAACAAACTAAATACCCGTCTGAAAAAATTGCGCAAAGAAATATGTCAGGGAAACGATAAAAAACAAATTCCTTGTAAATCAGTGAAGAAATTTGGCAGAGAGACGTTTGCGTTAGGCTATACTACTTTCTGGGATTACTGCACTACGACTCGTAGCCCTGTTTTCTTAGCCACATAACTCAAGATGATATTTATGTGTGATGTGAACGCCTACTTCTGTCAACCAACTTTTCACCCTGGACTGTCCCGCTACACAAGTGTGTTGTCCCGCTACACAAGTGTGTTGTCCCAATACACAAGTGTGTTGTCCCGCTACACAAGTGTGTTGTCCCGCTACACAAGTGTGTTGTCCCAATACACAAGTGTGTTGTCCCGCTACACAAGTGTGTTGTCCCAATACACAAGTGTGTTGTCCCGCTACACAAGTGTGTTGTCCCGCTACACAAGTGTGTTGTCCCGCTACACAAGTGTGTTGGCTCGCTACACAAGTGTGTTGGCCCACTAACATCACACTGAACCTGTTGGAATATCACTCTGGTCGCGTGTTTTATAACTGGTGCTGTAAACATGACCTATCACCATGATATTTCATTGTTATTGACATGTCTGCCATATGAGGCAATACTATTGTTAAAAAGCGTACAGTAGAATACAGCTCAGCTTTCGCCACAGTACATGTGTACTGTGGCGAAAGTACAGTTTTTGCCACAGTACAGCTCTCGCTGTACTAAATGGCGACAAATTTAGTTTGTTATTGCCAGCCTCTGTCGTCGCTCTTTCATAATGGCGCGAGGCATTGTTAGAAGCATCGTTTGGCTGTTTTGATGCTATTTGAAACGCTTACTGTCCGGTGTTGAGTGGAACGCTTAAGTGTCTTGTGCTGAGTTGGGCGCTTAGTGTATGGGGTGAGGTGCGCTTATTGTGTCCGGTGCTGTGTGGAGCACTTAGTGTCCGGTGCTGTGTGGAGCACTTGGTGTCCGGTGCTGTGAGGAGCACAGTGTAATATACTGTGCACAATATGCACTGAGCTGTAATATATCTGGAGATAATGCGTGTGGATTTGTGTTGAAAATCGGCGGCCATATTGGAGCACCTTGCCTAACGCCAAATGCTTTGAAGGTTTGTAATGTTCTCTAACACAGTTATCCATTAGATTTTCAATTGGTTTATTTTCATAAAAAAAATAGTTATCATTCTTAAAATACTTGGAGATTAAAATCAATCAGAAAGACAATAATAGATCGTATTACAAATACGTTTAACTGTGTTTATGTTTTTAGGTCTAATAAGATTAACGTTGTTGTTATTGGATGGCATATATAGGTCTATCATAATTTTTTTCAATAGAGTTGTGTTCGATTTACTGTATATTTTTGTTCCAATGTCAGATTGAAGGAGCTCTGGCACTAAGTCAATTTGACCCTGTTACCACTCACCTCTATCATACAACCACGCTGCTCTACATTATTTTGGATGTGTTAAGTTATGGGGGGGACCTGCTGCATGGGTAACAGCTTCTCCATATCGACCTACCCTGGCTTTGCGCCCTGGAGAGGCCATTCTAGCCTCGGCAACCAGAGCCCAACTCCATACTCTCTTGAGCCTTCTAAGTTAGATTAGATTTATTTTGGTTCTATAACTATTAGATTAGATTAGGAAGTTAGATTGATATCGCTTTATTTGGTTAGCAAAGATTCTTGACAAATTCGGTAACTGAACTGAATCCGTCGTTCACTTTACTCTCGAGACCCTCAGCTGACTTTTGCATCGTTCTGGGTGTGTTAGGAACAGGTTTGGTAACGTTAGGTCTAGGTTAGCTTTTGATATATATTAATTTAGTCTTGTTATTTTAGGCTAGGAAAAAGTTGGTAAAAAGGCAGCCACAAACCCCAGCTTTGAAAAAAATGCCCTATCCTCTTTATCATTTAACGATTGGGATATTCCCAATGATGGGATATGGTGTAAATCGTGTCACAGGAATGGGAAAAGTGACCTTTATTACAGAGTGAAATAAGAACCCTAATGACGCTTACCTATCATAATCAAAAATTTAAATTCAAAATGTTTATCAGGTAAAAGTACATAGAAGATGAGTTACAAACATAATGTTGGATTTATAGATAGAGCTAGTACACACAATACCTAAAGCCACTAATACGCACACAGTTTCGGGCAAATCCACGAATGCTGCAAATCCACGGACATTACCACGAATGCTGCATAATCCATGAACAACAACTGGATGCTGCACATCCATGGATACAGTTGACGAGTCGCTCTCGTTTACAGAATTTAGATACGATGAGGAGATAGATATCTTCTTAACTTCCAAGTAAAGTTTTAAGATAAAGGTCATTCTTATCCCTTTCTGGTGATATGCAATACACCACATTCCTTAACGTAAACACTTTTTTAATATTAAAAACGAATTCCCCTAAACTGTTTTGTTGAATTTTCTCTTGCATATGATGGCTCCACAAGTGCCAAAATTCTTTTAATGTATCATTTTGTATGAAAACTTATTCTCCTATCAAATATGGTTAGCCACAGATTTACCCCTTCGTGCAAATTTTAGGGATTTATATGCAAAACTTAATTATCTTGTTTTGTGGTGTTATCACCAATTGACATTAGTGTCAATGTGGTGATGTGAACAGTTATCTGACAGTTGATACGTGTCGCAGCCTAAAGGTTAAATAATAGTGGTGAATTGTAATAGGGGAGTTTCTTGATCTGAATACCGTCTATCTTGAGATGATTGTAAGACCTATATACAAGGATTGTAAGACTTATATACAAGTTCTTACAAGGATTGTAAGACTTATATACAAGTTCTTACAAGGATTGTAAGACCTATATACTAGGTCTTACAAAGATTGTAAGACCTATGTGCTAGGTCTTACAAGGATTGTAAGACCTATATACAAGGATTGTAAGATTTATATACAAGTTCTTACAAGGATTGTAAGACCTATGTACAAGGTCTTACAAGGATTGCAAGACCTATGTACAAGATCTTACAAGTATTGTAAAACCTATATACAAGATCTTACAAGTATTGTAAGGCCTGTATACAAGTACAGAACTCAGTGGGCATACATTTGATGCATACTGGCACTCCTGAGGGTAAGGTTAAGGGCCCTGTGCTCTTACCCTCTTGATATGACCCAACAGTTGACTGTACTCATCAACTTAATCTTGTGAGACCAGGGGCTAGATTCACGAAGCAGTTACGCAAGCACTTACTAACGTGTACATCTTTCCTCTATCTTTGACGACTTTGGTTACATTTATTAAACAGTTTACAAGCATGAAAACTTGCCAATCAACTGTTGTTATTATTATAAACAGCCTCCTGGTGCTTCGGAGCTCATTAACTGTTTAATAATTGTAAACAAAGCCGTCAAAGATAGAGTAAAGATGTACACGTTCGTAAGTACTTGTGTAACTGCTTCGTGAATCTGGCCCTTGTAACTGATGTGTCTTTGTCATATGCATGTGTCCAGGGTCATCCAGTTCTTAATTATATATTACAGAAAATCAGTAATTGGCGAAATGGATTTCGAGCGAATTTAAGCAGCAGAAATAAAGTATTATGTTAGTATCCATAATTTTGTTGCGTTATGTCATTAAATAATTTGCAGCTTTAAGTGTTAGCAGTAAGTATCACCTTTATGAGTATAATACGACTTTATCTAGCTCATGTGAAAGCAATAATCCATTCAAGATGTTATTGATTTCCTGAAAGATTTAGAAGAAGGTCTTTTAAGCATACAATTATGGTCATGGAGCTCGAATTTGGGCGTCTACATTTCTTTTAATCAAGTTTTTTGTTTTAATCAAGTTTTGTTTTGGTACTGAGAAACCTTGTGGCTTCAAACATGCGGGAAGAATTACACCGAGACTGGCAGTCGGCGTGAGCACTTTCGCCCTTTCAAGGAACATCGTCGGTCTAATGAAATAAGGGAATACACGAGGCAGCTAGTTGAGTCAAATAGGTGCCAACTAGCCAAAAAACAACACCATTAATATGCACACAAATCACAGTAGCGTGATAAATCACATGAACAAATCCACAAGGGTCGTGATGAGGGTTCGAACCTAGGCACGGGAGGCTCCCAGACGCTGCCTTAGTCAACTGTGTCACGACATGGTATCCCGTGCCTAGGCTCGAACCCTCATCACGGCCCTTGTGGATATGTTCAACACCATTAACTAAACCATGGACAATATCAATTCTCTTATATATCAAATATAAATATAAGAAATATAAATTCTCCTATATCTCTTATATACAGTTTTGTCTGTGGTTTACTTAATGTATGTTGTTTATTGGCTATTTGGCACCCATTTGGCTCAACTGGCTGCCTCTTACCTGGTGGGTGTTCTCTTCCTTCTTTCATTACTCTGTCCAGTAATTGAATTAATTTTGACCCGAGGGGCGAGTTTATTGGCCACGAAAGCGCTCACTATGACTACACCTCACTATATATATATATATATATATATATATATATATATATATATATATATATATATATATATATATATATATATATATATATATATATATGTGTGTGTGTGTGTGTGTGTGTGTGTGTGAAGTCCCTTAGCCTGGAAGAAGAGAAGATATGGCACTGGTGAGAGGTGCTGAGCGTTTAGTGTTGTGTGTCGCCAGAGTGACACGCCTGGCCGTAAGTGTGGCCACGTTTAATCACCGTTTTCTGTGTTGGAGACCTTGGTTTTTATAATAGGAGAAAGGTGTATAGTTTATGTGGTGTAATAGTCCGCTTGTGGGATCTCTTGAATATGTCTGAGGTAAGGGATCCTGATACGTTTCTGCGGCCAGATTCACGAAGCAGTTACGCAAGCACTTAAGAACATGTGCATCTTTCTTCAATCCTTGGCGGCTTTGTTTACATTTATTATACAAACATGAAAACTTGCCAATCAACTGTTGTTATTGTTATAAACAGCCTCCTGGTGTTTCGGAGCTCATTAACTGTTTAATAATTGTAAACAAAGCCGCCAAAGATTGAGAAAAGATGTACAGGTTCGTAAGTGCTTGCGTAACTGCTTCGTGAATCTGGCCCTATTAACTCGTATCTGTATCTTTTCACATGGGATTGTCGAGGAGAAGTGTGTGTGCTTGAATGTAATTAGTGTGTGTAAAGGCGACAAAGAGTGGTAATTCTCTGGTCTACAGTTTACATTTAAGCACTTGTTTAAGACTCTGGGAAACCTGTGGTTTACAGGTCATTGCGACGCCAGCTCTCATGGACAGCTTAACGTATAATGCCCACCACAGTGATGCTATGACAGTGATCCAACCTTGGTCAAATGGAAGTAATCCTCCCATGGTCACGAGCACTGGCCATGACCAAGGGAGCTGTGCTGGTGGCCCCTGGGCGAGCAGTGGTCAGGTGTGTGGAGGTAAGCTTGTATTGTTCAGTTTGTGCCACCAAAGGCAGGTGTGCCAGCCCGGGGCGTGTGCAGTGGACACGTGTATATATTTGCTGTTGCCTCGACCCGTTATAAACACGGGAGTTCAGGCGGTAAAAATGTTAGTGGTTAGTTTCTTAACATTATGATCAACTCTCGGGAAAAATGTTCAGATCAATGTAGTGTGAATTACGATATGAACTTTCAAAAGTGATTTTGATTACCGAGAAGTTTACAATTGATAATTATATTAAGATAAATTAACTCAAAAAATCAGTATGGATATAAACAGTTACCAAATTACTGATTTGTTAATCAGAAAAACTTCAAAACAAGACCTTCAGACTTGTAGAGTAAGAGAAGAATACTACGAGCAATGAAGAGACCTTTGTAAGAGGATGTTATGTGGGGACCCGGTGAGGAATAGCCACAGTAGCAGGGAGAGTTACAAGGCCTTTGGTAACGGCGTCTACCTCAACGAGACCACGACCTTGCTCTGGTGGCCGCCACACTGGTGTCAGATCCCCGCCGACGACACTCTCGTCTCGCTAGTAGGGAGAAGTTCCTTACAGTCTTTGTGTGAGAGATGCCAACCCATCCTCCTGTTTAGATAGTACCTATTGTGACAGTCGTCAGTAGTCAGAATTCGTAAGTTCTTAGCTTATAGATAGTAGTATGCTGGCTTGTAAGGAATTATTTTAAAATAAATGAAGCTAAAGCACAAATTTAAATATTCCTAGGCCTAGTATAGCACACACATGTACTATATTAGGCCTCAGATATCGTGTATTAGGCCTAGCGAGGTTAGTTTATTTTGTCAAAGAAAAAACAAGTTAAAAATAGTTATCCCGGTTTGTCGAACTCAATAGTGCCGATTTCTACGTTCAAATTTGGTTGTAGGTGGGTACATATACTATGGTCCTCATCGTTACTGTAAGTACTACCACAACAGGAGGAGGCTGGGCTGGAGATGCTCCATCCTTAGAGATTTGTGCTGCTTGTTTGGCTCACAAAACCTTACCAGCGCACGATGTTTTCAGACCATTTTGCTATTGTTTGCTTCAGGTAGTCAGCCGGACCTGACTCCCTGACCCTCCCCTGGTCACTGAAGGTACCTGTCCGTACCTGCAGGTACCCGACGTCACCTAAAGTCATTCTGAACAACTCTGACAGTCACTATACTTATCTGAGCAACAATTTGCTCCCAGTACCTGAGAGAGCGGAGAGGACATCACGGTTCCCCCGGACTGCCTACTATGTATATATTGCTCAGATCACACACACACAGCCTGCCAGCCCACCTTGCTGCATACACCTTCATCGCCCACGCCCTTTACCTATAGTTCTATAGGAGAATGGTACGTTACTTTTCGATGGAAGTTTTGTTACAGTTGGGCAGGAGCATATCGCCTAATATGTAAAAGTCAGTGTCATCTTAATTCGCTGGGGATGTTACAGCCATCATGGCAGACGGCCACCAAGGCTGACCCAACGCTTCCCTAAGACATCCTCACACCATGATGATTTTAATGGCACAGTTTTCATGATTATTAATGAAGGTAAATCAGATTTGAAATAAATTAGCCGTAATGTGTGCTCTTGATTATACAAGGGTGAAAACTAAGGATTTATAATAAAATGAGGTAAACAATACGTCACAATAACACAGCACAAAATTAGACACTCAACCCACATATCTGAGAAGAAAAGCAATAGACCTGGAGTGGGTCCTGGGAGTTCTTCTACTCCTCAAGTCTGGCCTGGGGCCAGGCTTGACTTATGATAACTTGGTCCAACAGGCTCCTTGCCCCCGTGGAGGGTCCCCCTTCCCAAATTTTGTACTTCTCTGACCCGCATCACTAAAGCTTTTACCCCTCCTACAGTTCTGAAACGCCTCTTCCTTGAGCACTTTTCTTCTCACTCCCACTCCGTTCCCATCTTCACCGACGGGTCAAAGTCTGCTGATGGTGTGGGCTACTCTGTTGTTTTTCCTGACCACACTTATATGTGTCGCTTTCCTCCGGAGGCTAGCATCTTCACATCAGAACTCTATGCTCTTCGTCTCCTGCTTTCCCAGGGGCAGTCCTCCTTCGTGGTAGTAGTTGACTCTCGTAGTGCCCTCATGGCTTTAGGGTCCTTTAATCCCGTCCACCCTGTGGTCATCGAGATTCAACATTGGCTGTTTCTTATCTCCAGTAAATTTAAGTCGGTTGCGTTTTGCTGGGTTCCCAGCCATGTTGGTGTCTCTTTAAATGAGCGTGCGGATACTGCCGCTAAGGACGCTATCCCCACTTGTCCCGTCTCCCGTAAAGGTGTTCCTTATTCTGACTTATACCCAGTTATTCATGCCTCCATCCTTGCCCGCTGGCAGCGTTGTTGGTCTTCTGTTATTGGTAACAAACTGCGTACTCTCAAGACTCGTGTGTCCCAGTGGCCTTCCTCCTGCCACCGTAACCGACGGTGGGAAACGGCTCTGGCTAGGTTACGTCTTGGCCATACCCGTTTAACTCACGGTCACTTAATGGAGCGCCGCTCTGCTCCTTATTGTCCAAATTGCATTGTCCCTCTTACGGTCGTACATATTCTTGTTGAATGTCCTGACTTCCAGGACGAGTGTGTGTCTTGTTTTCCAACTGCCCCCCGCAGTCGCTTGTCCCTCGATCGAATTCTTGGTGACTCTGATACTTTTGATATCGTTCGCCTTATGCGTTTTTGTTCTCGTATTGGCATCCTTGGTGATATTTAGCGCCCTCTGATTATCCCACACATTTGATGGTGCTACATAGCCTTCCCGGTTTGGTGCCTTCTACTGATAATTACTTACTTACTTGGTCCAACAGGCTGTTGCTTGGAGCGGCCCGCAGGCTCACATATCCACTACAGTTCGGTTGGTCCGGCACCTCTTGCAGGAGACATGTTTAATATTTTCCTGAACACCTGTATCTGTTCCGGCAATAGTTCTTATGCTTGCTAGCAGGTTATTGATTAGCCGTGGACCCATGATGTTCAGTGTTCTCACCCAGTTACAGCTCACTACGGGCTCACCATAGCCCGTGCTACTTGCAACTTTTTGTTCTGAGTAGCTGAATCTCAAACAACAACAGCCTATTGCACCTCTACTCTTCACTGGCTCTATTCTGCGTTTCCTACCATATCGTTCGCTCCATTATGCTCTTATTTTGCTGTGTAAATTTGAGACCTGGCCCTCCAGTATCTTCCATGTGTATATTATGTGATACCTCTCTCGTCTCCTTTCTAGAAAGCACATTTTTAGAGGTTTCTGAAAGTCCCAATAATTTAGGTGTTTTACCGTGTCTATGCGTGCTATATATGCTCTGTGTTCTTTTGATTTGATAATTCTCTGCTGCTTTGAAGGAAGAAGTGACAGCGAACAGTAGTCAAGGGGGTGAAGCACAAGTGATTCGAAAAGCAGGAGCATTGTGGTGGAATCCCAGGATGTGAAGGTTCTCATAATCCATCCGCTCACCGCTCTGCTGGCTTTGTAATGCTCGCTTAAATTCAGGCTCGCTTACATTATTATTCCCAGAGCATTTACATGTTGTTTTCCTTCTGTGGGTAGATGTGGGGGCCTTGCACTGTATATCTGCAATTTTCTTAATTCCTGTTACAGCTGTGGTTTATGTCGTTCCTTTTCGCAGACCTTCCACTCACATTCTTGATACCTGCTTGATGGGGTTCTGGGAGTTCTTCTACTCCCAAGCCCGGCCCGAGGCCAGGCTCGACTTGTGAGAGTTTGGTCCACCAGGCTGTTGCTTGGAGCGGTCCACAGGCCCACATATCCACCACAGCCCGGCTGATCCGGAACTTCTCTTAGAAAACAGTCCAGTTTTCTCTTGAAGATGTCCACGGTTGTTCCGGCAATATTTCTTATAGTCGCTGGGAGGACGTTGAACAACCGCGGACCTCTGAGGTTATACAGTGTTCTCTGATTGTGCCTATGGCACCTCTGCTCTTCACTGGTTCAATCTTGCATTTTCTTCCATATCGTTCACTCCAGTACGTTGTTATTTTACTGTGTAGATTTGGGACCTGGCCCTCCAGTATTTTCCATGTGTATATTATTTGGTATCTCTCTCGTCTCCTTTCTAGAGAGTACATTTGGAGAGCTTTGAGACGATCCCAATAATTTAGGTGTTTTATCTCGTCTATGCGTGCCGTATAGGTTCTCTGTATTCCCTCTATTTCAGCAATCTCTCCTGCTCTGAAGGGGGAAGTGAGTACTGAGCAGTACTCGAGACGGGACAACACAAGTGACTTTAAGAGTACAACCATTGTGATGGGATCCCTGGATTTGAAAGTTCTCGTAATCCATCCTATCATTTTTCTGGCTGACGCAATATTTGCTTGGTTATGCTCCCTAAACGTTAGATCGTCGGACATCATTATTCCCAAATCCTTGACATGCTGTTTTCTACTATGGGAAGATTCGATTGTGTTTTGTACCCTGTATTATGTTTCAGATCCTCATTTTTGCCGTACCTGAGTACCTGAAATTTATCACTGTTAAACATCATGTTATTTTCTGCTGCCCAATCGAAAACTTTGTTGACATCTGCTTGTAATTTTTCAATGTCTTCAGCAGAGGTAATTTTCATGCTGATTTTTGTCATCTGCGAAGGATGACACGAAGCTGTGACGTGTATTTTTGTCTATATCAGATATGAGAATAAGGAACAGTAGCGGTGCAAGGACTGTACCTTGAGGTACAGAGCTTTTAACATCGCTTGGACTCGATTTTATTTGATTGACTGTTACTCTTTGTGTTCTGTTCGACAGGAAATTGAGTATCCAGCGTCCTACTTTTCCAGTTATTCCCATTGACCTCATTTTGTGTACTATCACCCCATGGTCACATTTGTCGAACGCCTTTGCAAAGTCTGTGTATACAACATCTGCATTTTGCTTTTCTTCTAGAGCTTCTGTGATTTTGTCATAGTGGTTGAGTAACTGTGACAGACAGGATCTTCCCGCTCTAAATCCATGTTGGCCTGGGTTGTGCAATTCATTGTTTTCCATAAAACTAGAAATTTGATTCCTAATCACTCTTTCAAACACTTTTATTATGTGTGATGTTAGTGCAACTGGCCTATAATTTTTTGCCAAGGCTTTACTCCCCCCCCCTTGTGCAACGGAGCTATATCTGCAGATTAAGTGCTGCTGGTATCTCCTCTGTATCCAGGCTCTTTCTCCATATTATGCTGAGTGCTCTCGCTACTGGTACTTTACATTTCTTTATGAATATTGAATTCCATGAGTCAGGCCCAGGAGCTGAGTGCATAGGCATATTGTCAATTTCTCTTTCAAAGTCTTCGAGTTTGTGGTAATATCCGTTATATTATCTGCAGCTTGAATGTCATTCAAAGAAGCTGTCTGGGTCATCAACTTTCATGTGTTATTGGTTG
>WNGS01164141.1:40678-55624 GCA_020271785.1 Procambarus virginalis
TTGACAGCGCTTCGGAATCGTAGTCCTGAGGTTCCGGGTTCGATTCCCGGCGATGGCGGAAACAAATGGGCAGTTTCTTTCACCCTGATGCACCTGTTCACCTAGCAGTAAAGAGGTACCTGGGCGTAGACAGGTGCTACGGGCTGCTTCCTGGGGATGTGTGTGGAACAAAAAGGATATAGGGTCCCATTCTCCTTGTGACACCACCAACACCGCCATAACACCACCAACACCGCCATAACACACCACCAACACCGCCATAACACCACCACACCGCCATAACACCACCAACACCGCCATAACACCACCAACACCGCCATAACACCACCAACACCACCATAACAACCACAACACCGCCATAACACCACCACCACCGCCAACACCACCAACACCACCATAACACCACCCACACCACCATAACACCACCAACACCGCCATAACACCACCAACACCACCATACACCACCAACACCACCATAACACCACCAACCCGCCATAACACCACCAACACCACCATACCACCACCAACACCACCATAACCCACCAACACCGCCATAACACCACCACACCGCCATAACACACCACCAACACCACCATAACACCACCAACACCACCATAACACCACCAACACCGCCATAACACCACCAACACCACCATAACACCCACCAACACCACCATAACACCACCAACACCACCATAACACCACCACACCGCCATAACACCAACACCACCATAACACCACCAACACCACCATAACACCACCAACACCACCATAACACCACCAACACCGCCATAACACCACCAACACCACCATAACACCACCAACACCACCATAACACCAACACCACCATAACACCACCAACACCGCCATAACACCACCACACAGCCGAGGTAACCAATCCAAGTTTGTATACTGAAGAGGAAACTTTATCCCAATACACACACAGGGAACGTTGGTGTTGGTGTAGTGGTCAGGGTTTGGTGTGGTGGTCATGGTGTTGGTGTGGTGGTCAGGGTGTTGTGTAGTGGTCATGGTGTTGGTGTAGTGGTCAGGGTGTTGGTGTAGTGGTCAGAGTGTTGGTGTGGTGGGCAGGGTGTTGGTGTAGTGGTCATGGTGTTGGTGTAGTGGTCATGGTGTTGGTGTAGTGGTCAGGGTGTTGTTGTAGTGGTCATGGTGTTGGTGTGGTGGTCATGGTGTTGGTGTGGGTCATGTTGTGGTGGTCATGGTGTTGGTGTGGTGGTCATGGTGTTGGTGTAGTGGTCATGGTGTTGGTGTAGTGGTCAGGGTGTTGGTGTAGTGGTCATGGTGTTGTGTGGTGGTCATGGTGTTGGTGTGGTGGTCATGGTGTTGGTGTAGTGGTCAGGGTGTTGGTGTGGTGGTCATGGTGTTGGTGTAGTGGTCATGGTGTTGGTGTAGTGGTCATGGTGTTGGTGTAGTGGTCATGGTGTTGGTGTAGTGGTCATGGTGTGGTGTGGTGGTCATGGTGTTGGTGTGGTGGTCAGGGTGTTGGTGTGGTGTCAGGGTGTGGTGTAGTGGTCAGGGTGTTGGTGTAGTGGTCAGGGTGTTGGTGTGGTGGTCAGGGTTTGGTGTGGTGGTCAGGGTGTTGGTGTAGTGGTCAGGGTGTTGGTGTAGTGGTCAGGTGTTGTGTGGTGGTCAGGTGTTGGTGTAGTGGTCAGGGTGTTGGTGTAGTGGTCAGGGTGTTGGTGTGGTGGTCAGGGTGTTGGTTGTGGTGGTCTGTAAGCCTTCCCCAGGATGTAATCCCACAACAGTTTCCTAACATCTGGGTGAACGAGGCATGCGGTGAAAGGGAACTATGCCCAAACGTCTCCGTCTTAATTCCTGACCATCTTCTCTTGGCAGGCGTAATGTAAGGGAGCAGCAGCTTTAACTTCTCCTGCAGCTTTAAACCTTAGATATTTTGTGGTGGTCTATATATACGGTTCCAGTAATAGTTTTAATAGTTACGCAGTCTCCGTGGTGTAGTGGTAAGACACTCGCCTGGCGTTCCGCGAGCGCTATGTCATGGTTCGTATCCTGGCCGGGGAGGATTTACTGGGCGCAATTCCTTACTGTAGCCTCTGTTTAACGCAACAGTAAATGTGTACTTGGTTGTAACAACGATCTTCGCGGCGGGATCGTATTCCAGGGACCTGCCCGAAACGCTATACGCGTACTAGTGGCTGTACAAGAATGTAACCACTCTTGTATATCTCAAAAAAAAAAAAATGTTAACTAGCAAATGAACCTTTGCCGTAACAGATATTATTCTTAAGTTATAACGTTATTGAATTTAGAAATCGTTGGTTTAAATATAAAGTGTGTGCTGAATGTTTGATTTGAACAATTTGGTTTTCTGTAAACGGAATTCTGGGGCACATTAAAATAGTTTTCGATTCTATAATTAACATTATCGTCATACACATATAACACTAACCAAAAGTAAGGAAGCCTAACCTAACCCACCCATAACCCAGCCATGGGTAGAAGAGTAGATAATAGCCTAATTATTAGTCATTCCCAATCCAACTTAAGCGGATCTCTTCCCCAAGTACAGGTTGATGACAACGTATTCGCCTCTATCACCTGCTTGAAATGAGGGTAAAGGAAAGCAGTAAATTTGTTCAACACGACCAACCTTCAGTAAAACCCATGCTGTGAGTCCCTTATTAATAATATAATTTTCAAGATGCAAATCAGTCACTTCGGAACTTTAATTTTTAACTCCAGGTCGATAGTTCAACGCAATTGGTATATTTCTCTTTCCAAACATTGGCATATTTACAACCGTCTCTTCATTTTCAACATTCAGGAGGGGGCCAGGAGCCTAGCCCGACCCTGCAAGCACATCTAAGTGATGTAAACACATACAGTCTCTCTTCTCTCCCGAACCACTCGGGCTGGACGGTAGAGCGACGGTCTCCTTCATGCAGGTCAGCGTTCAATCCCGACCGTTCACAATGTGGTTGGGCACCATTCCTTTCCCCCGTCCCATCCCAAATCCGTATCCCTGACCCCTCCCAAGGCTATATAGTCGTAACGGCTTGGTGCTTTCTCCTGACAGTCCCCTACTCTCTCTCTCCTTCAGTCTCCCTCCTCTCTCTCACTCATCAAGTCATCAGCTGGGAGGCTCTCCCAAGTATGACACAACTAGCTGGAGCGCAACACAATCGCCCAAGTTCAAGAAGGTCTGCACCATGTCATCACCTAACTTACTCGCCATAACTCCCTAAAATTAGCCGCCAAAGCGACCCATTAACCTTTTGAGTGAAAACTTATAGATGGGAAGTAATTAACCCACCTGAATACTGACTTAATTAACTCCCTTTGAATTACAACTTAATTAGTCCACTAAAAATAAATTTACATGTTGATGGCTGACTATATTAATGTTTTGGATAGTTTACCCTGATAAGTGCAGCACGTGGTCCCTTGAGTGTAGCACGTGGTCCCTTGAGTGTAGCACGTGGTCCCTTGGGTGTAGCACGTGGTCCCTTGAGTGTAGCACGTGGTCCCTTGAGTGTAGCACATGGTCCCTTGGGTGTAGCACGTGGTCCCTTGAGTGTAGCACGTGGTCCCTTGAGTGTAGCACGTGGTCCCTTGTGAGTGTAGCACGTGGTCCCTTGAGTGTAGCACGTGGTCCCTTGAGTGTAGCACGTGGTCCCTTGTGAGTGTAGCACGTGGTCCCTTGAGTGTAGCACGTGGTCCCTTGAGTGTAGCACGTGGTCCCTTGAGTGTAGCACGTGGTCCCTGGGTGTAGCACGTGGTCCCTTGAGTGTAGCACGTGGTCCCTTGAGTGTAGCACATGGTCCCTTGGGTGTAGCACGTGGTCCCTTGAGTGTAGCACGTGGTCCCTTGAGTGTAGCACGTGGTCCCTTGTGAGTGTAGCACGTGGTCCCTTGAGTGTAGCACGTGGTCCCTTGAGTGTAGCACGTGGTCCCTTGAGTGTAGCACGTGGTCCCTTGAGTGTAGCACGTGGTCCCTTGGGTGTAGCACGTGGTCCCTTGAGTGTAGCACGTGGTCCCTTGAGTGCAGCACGTGGTCCCTTGGGTGTAGCACGTGGTCCCTTGAGTGTAGCACGTGGTCCCTTGTGAGTGTAGCACGTGGTCCCTTGAGTGTAGCACGTGGTCCTTGAGTGTAGCACGTGGTCCCTTGAGTGCAGCACGTGGTCCCTTGGTGTGTAGCACGTGGTCCCTTGAGTGTAGCACGTGGTCCCTTGTGAGTGTAGCACGTGGTCCCTTGAGTGTAGCACGTGGTCCCTTGTGAGTGTAGCACGTGGTCCCTTGAGTGTAGCACGTGGTCCCTTGAGTGCAGCACGTGGTCCCTTGAGTGTAGCACGTGGTCCCTTGTGAGTGTAGCACGTGGTCCCTTGAGTGTAGCACGTGGTCCCTTGAGTGTAGCACGTGGTCCCTTGAGTGCAGCACGTGGTCCCTTGGGTGTAGCACGTGGTCCCTTGAGTGTAGCACGTGGTCCCTTGTGAGTGTAGCACGTGGTCCCTTGAGTGTAGCACGTGGTCCCTTGTGAGTGTAGCACGTGGTCCCTTGAGTGTAGCACGTGGTCCCTTGAGTGTAGCACGTGGTCCCTTGAGTGTAGCACGTGGTCCCTTGTGAGTGTAGCACGTGGTCCCTTGAGTGTAGCACGTGGTCCCTTGAGTGTAGCACGTGGTCCCTTGAGTGTAGCACGTGGTCCCTTGAGTGTAGCACGTGGTCCCTTGAGTGTAGCACGTGGTCCCTTGTGAGTGTAGCACGTGGTCCCTTGTGAGTGTAGCACGTGGTCCCTTGAGTGTAGCACGTGGTCCCTTGAGTGTAGCACGTGGTCCCTTGTGAGTGTAGCACGTGGTCCCTTGTGAGTGTAGCACGTGGTCCCTTGAGTGTAGCACGTGGTCCCTTGTGAGTGTAGCACGTGGTCCCTTGAGTGTAGCACGTGGTCCCTTGAGTGTAGCACATGGTCCCTTGAGTGTAGCACGTGGTCCCTTGTGAGTGTAGCACGTGGTCCCTTGTGAGTGTAGCACGTGGTCCCTTGTGAGTGCAGCACGTGGTCCCTTGAGTGTAGCACGTGGTCCCTTGTGAGTGTAGCACGTGGTCCCTTGTGAGTGTAGCACGTGGTCCCTTGAGTGTAGCACGTGGTCCCTTGAGTGTAGCACGTGGTCCCTTGTGAGTGTAGCACGTGGTCCCTTGAGTGTAGCACGTGGTCCCTTGTGAGTGTAGCACGTGGTCCCTTGTGAGTGTAGCACGTGGTCCCTTGTGAGTGTAGCACGTGGTCCCTTGTGAGTGCAGCACGTGGTCCCTAGTGAGTGCAGCACGTGGTCCCTTGTGAGTGCAGCACGTGGTCCCTTGTGAGTGTAGCACGTGGTCCCTTGTGAGTGCAGCACGTGGTCCCTTGTGAGTGTAGCACGTGGTCCCTTGTGAGTGTAGCACGTGGTCCCTTGTGAGTGCAGCACGTGGTCCCTTGTGAGTGCAGCACGTGGTCCCTTGTGAGTGTAGCACGTGGTCCCTTGCGAGTGTAGCACGTGGTCCCTTGTGAGTGTAGCACGTGGTCCCTTGTGAGTGTAGCACGTGGTCCCTTGTGAGTGCAGCACGTGGTCCCTTGTGAGTGTAGCACGTGGTCCCTTGAGTGTAGCACGTGGTCCCTTGTGAGTGTAGCACATGGTCCCTTGAGTGTAGCACGTGGTCCCTTGTGAGTGTAGCACGTGGTCCCTTGTGAGTGTAGCACGTGGTCCCTTGAGTGTAGCACGTGGTCCCTTGAGTGTAGCACGTGGTCCCTTGTGAGTGTAGCACGTGGTCCCTTGAGTGTAGCACGTGGTCCCTTGAGTGTAGCACGTGGTCCCTTGTGAGTGTAGCACGTGGTCCCTTGAGTGTAGCACGTGGTCCCTTGAGTGTAGCACGTGGTCCCTTGTGAGTGTAGCACATGGTCCCTTGAGTGTAGCACGTGGTCCCTTGTGAGTGTAGCACGTGGTCCCTTGTGAGTGTAGCACGTGGTCCCTTGAGTGTAGCACGTGGTCCCTTGAGTGTAGCACGTGGTCCCTTGAGTGTAGCACGTGGTCCCTTGTGAGTGTAGCACGTGGTCCCTTGAGTGTAGCACGTGGTCCCTTGAGTGTAGCACGTGGTCCCTTGTGAGTGTAGCACGTGGTCCCTTGAGTGTAGCACGTGGTCCCTTGAGTGTAGCACGTGGTCCCTTGAGTGTAGCACGTGGTCCCTTGTGAGTGTAGCACGTGGTCCCTTGAGTGTAGCACGTGGTCCCTTGAGTGTAGCACGTGGTCCCTTGAGTGTAGCACATGGTCCCTTGAGTGTAGCACGTGGTCCCTTGAGTGTAGCACGTGGTCCCTTGAGTGTAGCACGTGGTCCCTTGAGTGTAGCACATGGTCCCTTGAGTGTAGCACGTGGTCCCTTGTGAGTGTAGCACGTGGTCCCTTGTGAGTGTAGCACGTGGTCCCTTGTGAGTGCAGCACGTGGTCCCTTGAGTGTAGCACGTGGTCCCTTGTGAGTGTAGCACGTGGTCCCTTGTGAGTGTAGCACATGGTCCCTTGAGTGTAGCACGTGGTCCCTTGTGAGTGTAGCACGTGGTCCCTTGAGTGTAGCACATGGTCCCTTGAGTGTAGCACGTGGTCCCTTGTGAGTGTAGCACGTGGTCCCTTGAGTGTAGCACGTGGTCCCTTGAGTGTAGCACGTGGTCCCTTGAGTGCAGCACGTGGTCCCTTGAGTGTAGCACGTGGTCCCTTGAGTGTAGCACGTGGTCCCTTGAGTGCAGCACGTGGTCCCTTGAGTGAAGCACATTACACCCTTGAGTTAGGATAAGTGGGAAGACACAACTGTTTAATGGAGTACCTGAAGAACAGAAAACAAAGGGTCACGGTGAGAGAGGAGGGATCAAGCGAGAGTGAACTGCAGAAAATTACAGGAGTGGACACGGAAGTGCTGCCAGAGTTCAGTCCCACACAAGTTTGAAGTAATGAAGGCGGGAAAGAAAGAAAGGAGACCAGAAGACATGTACAAGGTATAAGGTGAAAGGCCACATTAGAAATCGGAAAGAGAACAATGCTTAGGGAATGTATCTCATTCGAACACTTAACACCAGAGGCTCACACAGACAGGGCAACATCGGCAGCATATGAGACGTCGAGAGTTCACAGAAAATCAATTAAAGCCCAAAATAAGGACCGTTTCGAAGGCATTTTGCACGGTTTATGTTATGACGATCCTGGAGTCTGCTTGGAATACACCAAGATCTACTTTTATACTTTATATAAAACTCTGCATTGTGGAGAATACTCCAGAAATACCTTTATGCTTCACGGCTTGTGAGGCATAGAACAAAGTTGAAAAAGTGGAGAGTTCTGCAGCAAGTTTAGTGCCAGAACTTAAGAGGTTTAAACTACAAATTCATAATAATTCATTATGTCGGGGGACAGGAAGCCAGTTTATATATACAATATATGTTAGGCTTATATTGAGGTTCCTCCACACCCCCCCCCCCACTCCCCCGGGGTCAAACTACTGACCCTCCCCAGGATGTAACCCAAGCTGACTAACTCCTAGGAACCTTTAAACTGACTGGTGAACAGAGCCATTAGGTAATAGGAAAAGCGCCCAACCATTTCTGTCCAACCTGGGAATCGAACTCTGAATTCTCGATTGTGAGTCGAGAACGAACCCTTCTGTACTACCGAGATCCCAACAAGTATAGGTTAAAAAGGGAACTAAATCTCCCAGACAAAATACTGAGGGGAAATAGACAGTGTGGAAAGGCTCTTTAAATTGAGAGAAAGTAGGAGAAACTGACAGAAGCTGGAAACGCAAATGAGTGGAAGAGATGTAAGGAAATACTGGTAGCCTGTACGGGTACGAGTAGAGTCAGTGGAATACACTGCAAGAAGTTGTGGAAGCCACCTCCTCCATCCACAACTTTAAGACCAGATTCGAGAGAGAATTTGAAGGTCAGAATAGCTAAAGTATAAAGCAACAGGTACAAGATGGCCAGCAGGCAGGGCACAAGGAGCTAGTAGACCTCACTGCCTCTTAGACACTCAGGAAAACACCACAACAGTGAAACACTTACGTGCTGTGCCTTACAGTGATGCAAGAGTTATACACGTACTCTTTGGTGCATATTTTGGTGGCACCAGAGACTCGCCCTCATCAACTTGTAAACAAACTTACAGGGAATTAAAATTCATTTCTCTTTGCAGTCACCCAGAAGCTAATATCATCCTTCTGCACACAGTTAATAGAGGTAATATTGGTTGTCTTCTTGGAAGAGTTTATTGTGGATAAAGACAAACTTTTCCTTCTCCCGAACTGACCTCTGGATCTCACTGATGGTTACATATCTACACCGGAACACACACAGTGTATCAAACATGTTATCTTCTTGTACTGGTACAGTATCAATAGCATAATTACAAGGGTAAGATTATCTCATTGTCTTACAGTCGCCTTAAACCGTGTCTTTGAGAATTTACCCGAGGGTCACTATCTCTAGTGACCTCGACGGGAGACAGGAAGCCAGCGGCTAGTCAAAGGTGTCCACATGATTATCGTGTCTCGGTGACCTTTGTTTGTGTGATGAGGCGGGCCAGCATGCCCCCCCCCCCCAAACAAGACAGGCACCGTCGACAGAGACCTGCAGACCTTATACTCTACTCCCAGCACAACACACGAGGGGGGTAATAAAACCACACATCACTGCAATATATCTTTAACTAATCACAGTTTAATTTTGTCACCGCTGTATCATCATTTGAAGCCCGGCCAAGCCCACCATCAAGCCTTGAGGGCCGGCCGAGCCCACCATCAAGCCTTGAGGGCCGGCCGAGCCCACCATCAAGCCTTGAGGGCCAATCGTGCCCACCTTCACCGCCAAGCACCGGAAACATCTTTCAGCAGCTAAGTCGTAAGAGCTGACAAATAGTAACAAATGAATGCAAAAAATGGTCATCTCACACTGACCCCAGGCGTAACGTATGGGGTCAATCTCACGCCATGTGCTGACCCCAGGCGTCGGGGTCCGCGAGCGACTCGCAGGTCCTGGCACAGTATGAGAGTCTAGGTCGGGGAGAAGCTTCACACTAATGCTGATAAAGCTCTCGTGTCAAGTAAGCCGAGATCCAACTATTACCATTTATAAACATGAAGCTGTAACACGATATTTGCAGTTTAAATTGCCGACTTTAACGGAAACTCCATTACTGTTGTGTACGGGGCGTCAGAGCAGGAGTGGGTGGGTGGGGTCTCTTAGAGTGGAGTGGAAGAGTCATGGTCCAAGGAAGTATGAGGGGGGGGGGGTTACTTCAGGGAGAGGAGGGGGGTGTTAAGGGGGCATGGGGCGGGTCACGTAAAAATCCCCCAAAACAATAATCATCTGACCATCATTTTATTAAGACACCCAAGCCACTCATTTGAAAATACAGCAACGGTTCATACCGTTATGGAGCTTTATAAAGTCGTTTAGAGAACAAGTGGCAGAAAAAAAAGCCAGCAAGCCCTGAGGAGTGTTCGCGGGGGAGGGGACGGACGTGTCGTCGTCGCGCTCCGGGAAAACACTAGAATAAACCGGGCTTTTTTAGGATTACAACCCTGGATTACGGCCACAGTGATCACCAAGTGCATAGTGACCCGTAGGAAAGTTGAATACAGAAATTAACAATGGAACTTTGAGTTAAGTACAGAATAAACGTGGTCCCACGTGGTGAGCCAGTGCCACCAGGCTCATGTGTACAGGCATAAGCGATATATATCAAATATAGCGAGCAGTGATACGGTGAACAGTGAAGTGGAACGTGTAACACAACACATAAATTAGTGGATAGTGTTAGAGAATTGTACATAGAAAAAGAATAAATGTAAAGTTGTGGCAGGAGGCATCACACTAGGCTGTTTACACCACAGCCACGAGGCCTACACAGTGTAGGGGACGTCTCTCAGTAACAGTATACTCCCTCAGTGATAATATACCAGCAATATATATTGTAATATGGGAATGTGGATTTAGGAACTAGTAATAGAGTAAGTGAATAGCATTACAAGCCGGAAGAAAGCAGAAAATCCCTTAGGGTATTACAGGCAAATAATCAGTGTATAAATCAAGTAAATGGCAACCGGTGGCATCCTGCCCCCGACCTGGGACAAACAATTGTCAATTGTACGGTCCGCAAGGGGACCCATACTTCTCCACAAGGCGATAAGTAACCCCACATAAACTTGAACAAATAAGCATATGAATATTATAAATATACTGTATACATATTATATATACATACATATATTATTATAAATATATTCATATAATATTATAACATCACAAACCCAACATGGAGGCGTGTGGAGGCTGCTTTAAGTCACTTCGGAAGACTGTTGTAGGCATTGTATGTAACATTTCTAACATAAGATTTCACCTGAGTTGTACAGGATTACCTACACAATATGCAAACTGGGAAGGTACCTACTGGATCTGTCAAAGTGACAGAAAGATGTGGGAAAACATCACCAAACTAATGAATAACATTCCTGAAGTACACAGGCTACAATTCACACAAAAACTACCAGAAATATATGCAGAGTATATAAAGACAGCAACGAACTCTGAGCACAACCCAGGGACTGAGAATTTAGAGAGTCAAAGTAGCAATGTAGAAGGACATAGTGTCGAGGTACACAAAAATGAAGGCAATATTGTAGAGCAAACTGATGATATGAATAAGGAGAGAAAAAATGAGACGAATGAGAACACAAATGAGAAAGACGAAAGCACCAAGGAGAAATAAAAGGGCAATACCGAGAATGAATGCAGAAACGAGAAAGTTGGAACAAAAAACACAGAGGGTAGCCAAGTCGTGCACGGGTACAAACAAGAAGAATACAATCACAGATGAAAATATTTTCAGGTATTATGCTAAAAGACAGTGCAGATATGGGCCCAGAGGCACGGAATGCACATTCATGCACCCACGGAAATGCAGAAATTGGTTAGGGAAAGGCAGATGTCGTTTTGATGCAGTGTAGATATTTTCACCCTAAGCTATGCAAACTCTCAGTTAATGAGAGGAAATGCTACGATCTTCATTGCCCCGATTTCCACGTCAGAGGTACACAGCGCTATATAAGAGAGGAAGTCCAATATAATAGCCCTGAACATTTTTTAGAGGCAGGCAGAAACAGAGAGAGAAACAGACAGGCAGAAACGTGGCAGGAGTACGGATGGAGAGGGGAAATGCCCAAGACGGGACTACGGTTCGTCATCAAGCCCACACATACTACACTCCCAAATTACACAGAGAATACCACACTCCTCAGTATCACTTCCAAAACTGGACAAACCATTGCCACAACAACAACACACCCTGGGTCAGGGTAGAGAGGAGGGAGAACTACCAAAACCTTCCAGAAGTGACACACAATATGGACATCATTCATATTTGCAAACATTCAAGGTTTAAAGCCAAAGTCAAGAAATAAAGTTAAGTTCATAAATGGTCTCCTATTAGAGTCAAACTCATATTTGGGGCATTCACGGAAACTCATACAAAAGATTACATGGATGGTGAAATCTGGATTCCAAATTATAATTTATATAGATGTGATAGAAAAACTAGGTCAAATGGAGGAGTAGGTCTGTATATTAAAGAGGACCTGGTATGCACAGAACTACTAAACTCAACTAATGAGGTGGTAGAGGTACTTGGAATTAAGGTAGAGAAACTAAACCTAATTATTATTCTAATATATAAACCGCCAGATACAACGGTTGAGGAATTCACAGAGCAGATGCACAAAATAGAGAACATACTTGATAACCTAGCAAACCCAGCTCCAGATATTATCTTCCTTGGAGATTTCAATTTACCGAGTCTAAGATGGAGAATGGCAAACACAAATATCATAGCAGGGAATGACCCGGGAAATAACCACCACAGGTCAGAGAACTTTTGAGATTCTGTGACAAATTCTCGCTCAATCAACAGATTACAGAACCAACTAGGAACGAAAACACACTAGACTTGTTATTCACAAACAATGATGAACTAATCAGAGACATTACAATCTCAGATACTTCATACTCAGACCATAAGCTCATTGAAGTGCGAACTAGCATAAATAACGGTAGTAGGTCTAAGAGACCCAACAAGCGAGAAGGAATATTCAATCAATTCAATTTCAACAATAAGAGGATTGACTGGGAAAAAAAATGTAGACCTTGAAACCATTCAATGGGAGACGGTCTTAAGCGACAAAACTCCCACACAGGGAATAGCTCAACTGACAGCTGAAGCTTACAAGGTCTGCTTGAAGCACGTGCCGGTGAGGAGGGGCAGAAAGAGGACACTCTAGAAAGAGAACGCAGACGACTGTACAGGAGAAGGAAAAAATAACGGAAATGCTTCGGCAGACACAACTATCACAAGCAAGGAAAATAAGCCTAAGCAGGGAGATCGAAGAAATCGAACAAACGTTGAAGCGATCATATGAGTCTGAGGAAATGGAATTGGAACAGAGAGCTATACAAGAGATAAGGAAAAATCCGAAATATTTTTTCACATACGCTAAATCAAAATCCAAAACCTCGACCAGTATTGGACCGTTAATTACAAATGAAGGTACGTACACAGAGGACAACAAAGAGATTAGTGAAATTCTAAGAAGCCAGTATGAGGCTATGTTTAGCACACCAAAACAACATGAAAGTTGATGACCCAGACAGCTTCTTTATGAATGACATTCAAGCTGCAGATAATATAACGGATATTACCACAAACTCGGAAGACTTTGAAAGAGAAATTGACAATATGCCCATGCACTCAGCCCCTGGGCCTGACTCATGGAATTCAATATTCATAAAGAAATGTAAAGTACCAGTAGCGAGAGCACTCAGCGTAATATGGAGAAAGAGCCTGGATACAGGGGAGATACCAGCAGCACTTAAATCTGCAGATATAGCTCCGTTGCACAAGGGGGGGAGTAAAGCCTTGGCAAAAAATTATAGGCCAGTTGCACTAACATCACACATAATAAAAGTGTTTGAAAGAGTGATTAGGAATCAAATTTCTAGTTTTATGGAAAACAATGAATTGCACAATCCAGGACAACATGGATTTAGAGCGGGAAGATCCTGTCTGTCACAGTTACTCAACCACTATGACAAAATCACAGAAGCCCTAGAAGAAAAGCAAAATGCAGATGTTGTATACAGACTTTGCAAAGGCTTTCGACAAATGTGACCATGGGTGATAGCTCACAAAATGAGGTCAATGGGAATAACTGGAAAAGTAGGACGCTGGATACTCAATTTCCTGTCGAACAGAACACAAAGAGTAACAGTCAATCAGATAAAATCGAGTCCAAGCGATGTTAAAAGCTCTGTACCTCAAGGTACAGTCCTTGCACCGCTACTGTTCCTTATTCTCATATCTGATATAGACAAAAATACACGTCACAGCTTCGTGTCATCCTTCGCAGATGACAAAAATCAGCATGAAAATTACCTCTGCTGAAGACATTGAAAAACTACAAACAGATGTCAACAAAGTTTTCGATTGGGCAGCAGAAAATAATATGATGTTTAACAGTGATAAATTTCAGGTACTCAGGTACGGCAAAAATGAGGATCTGAAACATAATACAGGGTACAAAACACAATCAAATCTTCCCATAGTAGAAAAACAGCATGTCAAGGATTTGGGAATAATGATGTCCGACGATCTAACGTTTAGGGAGCATAACCAAGCAAATATCGCATCAGCCAGAAAAATGATCGGATGGATTACGAGAACTTTCAAATCCAGGGATCCCATCACAATGGTTGTACTCTTCAAGTCACTTGTGTTGTCCCGTCTCGAATACTGCTCAGTACTCACTTCCCCCTTCAGAGCAGGAGAGATTGCTGAAATAGAGGGAATACAGAGAACATATACGGCACGCATAGACGAGATAAAACACCTAAATTATTGGGATCGTCTCAAAGCTCTCCAAATGTACTCTCTAGAAAGGAGACGAGAGAGATACCAAATAATATACACGTGGAAAATACTGGAGGGCAGGTCCCAAATCTACACAGTAAAATAACAACGTACTGGAGTGAACGATATGGAAGAAAATGCAAGATTGAACCAGTGAAGAGCAGAGGTGCCATAGGCACAATCAGAGAACACTGTATAAACATCAGAGGTCCGCGGTTGTTCAACGTCCTCCCAGCGACTATAAGAAATATTGCCGGAACAACCGTGGACATCTTCAAGAGAAACTGGACTGTTTTCTAAGAGAAGTTCCGGATCAGCCGGCTGTGGTGGGTATGTGGCTCTGCGGCCGCTCCAAGCAACAGCCTGGTGGATCAAACTCTCACAAGTCGAGCCTGGCCTCGGGCCGGGCTTGGGGAGTAGAAGAACTCCCAGAACCCCATCAACCAGGTATCAACCAGGTCAGTGGTGTAACCGGGCGGCAGCTTTAACCTCATGTGCTCCACACCCCACCCAAATGGGCGGCAGCTTTACAGTCATGTGCTCCACACCCACGCAACTGGGGGGCAGCTTTACATGTCATGTGCTCCACACCACCCAAACGGGGCCGCAGCTTTACAGTCATGTGCTCCACACCCACCCAACTGGGCTACAGCTTTACAATCATGTGCTTACCACCCACCCAACTGGGCGGCAGCTTTACAGTCAGGTGCATGTATTACCTACAGTAAGCAAATTTTGGATACTTCGCTAAGATTTTGGGCAGCACATCATTATGAACGAAGTATTTACACATTTCTTTGACACTATTGATGGTGTTATCTCTAAATTCCGCGATTTTTTCACATTCCATATTATATAATGACGCGAAGTAAAACATTGTTCAGTAATTTAAGCTTCGGGTCAAGATACCAAACTGTTAAGATAAGATTAATTATAGTTTTATAGTGGTTAATATTGCTCAGAGGGCATCTAAAATACATTTATCCAATTATTATACATTA
>WNGS01164144.1:0-10936 GCA_020271785.1 Procambarus virginalis
TTCCTGCTACAGTGCTCCTTGGACAAAGGCATTGTTACATGTTGGACAGGCATGTATTAGTAGTAGGCATCCATCAGTCTCAGGAGACTGTGGAGTTGCGCTCTGGTTGTCGGCTTGGAGTGGCTTCTCCAGGGCGCAAAGCCAGGGTCGGTTGATACGGAGGAGAAGCTGTTACGCATGCATCAGGTCCCCCAACTCTCCACGGCGCTGAAAGTCACCAATGGAAAGCCAAACGCCAATGCGATGGGTTCCAGCGCCGTCGCAGGAACTGTGAGCTCAGGAGTTGACCTCAAAGTTGGTGAATAAGAGCACAGGAACTCCAAACCCGGAGCCCGCCAGGCATGTATTATAATCTTGCTTATGGTGAGTTCTTCTTATGCGTGGGTGTGCACCAGACTGTTCATCTTGTATCTGTGCACCAGACTGTTCATCATATATCTGTGTACCAGACTGTTCATCATGTATCTGTGCACCAGACTGTTCATCATGTATCTGTGCACCAGACTGTTCATCATGTATCTGTGCACCAGACTGTTCATCAAGTATCTGTGCACCAGACTGTTCATCATGTATCTGTGCACCAGACTGTTCATCAAGTATCTGTGCACCAGACTGTTCATCTTGTATCTGTGCACCAGACTGTTCATCAAGTATCTGTGCACCAGACTGTTCATCATGTATCTGTGCACCCGACTGTTCATCATGTATCTGTGCACCAGACTGTTCATCTTGTATATGTGCACCAGACTGTTCATCATGTATCTGTGCACCAGACTGTTCATCTTGTATATGTGCACCAGACTGTTCATCTTGTATATGTGCACCAGACTGTTCATCTTGTATATGTGCACCAGACTGTTCATCTTGTATATGTGCACCAGACTGTTCATCATGTATCTGTGCACCAGACTGTTCATCTTGTATATGTGCACCAGACTGTTCATCTTGTATCTGTGCACCAGACTGTTCATCAGTATCTGTGCACCAGACTGTTCATCATGTATCTGTGCACCCGACTGTTCATCATGTATCTGTGCACCAGACTGTTCATCATGTATCTGTGCACCAGACTGTTCATCATGTATCTGTGCACCAGACTGTTCATCATGTATCTGTGCACCAGACTGTTCATCATGTATCTGTGCACCAGACTGTTCATCATGTATCTTACACCAGACTGTTCATCATGTATCTGTGCACCAGACTGTTCATCTTGTATCTGTGCACCAGACTGTTCATCATGTATCTGTGCACCAGACTGTTCATCTTGTATATGTGCACCAGACTGTTCATCTTGTATCTGTGCACCCGACTGTTCATCATGTATCTGTGCACCAGACTGTTCATCATGTATCTGTGCACCAGACTGTTCATCATGTATCTGTGCACCAGACTGTTCATCATGTATCTGTGCACCAGACTGTTCATCATGTATCTGTGCACCAGACTGTTCATCATGTATCTGTGCACCAGACTGTTCATCATGTATCTGTGCACCAGACTGTTCATCTTGTATCTGTGCACCAGACTGTTCATCATGTATCTGTGCACCAGACTGTTCATCTTGTATATGTGCACCAGACTGTTCATCTTGTATATGTGCACCAGACTGTTCATCATGTATCTGTGCACCAGACTGTTCATCTTGTATATGTGCACCAGACTGTTCATCTTGTATATGTGCACCAGACTGTTCATCATGTATCTGTGCACCAGACTGTTCATCTTGTATCTGTGCACCAGACTGTTCATCATGTATCTGTGCACCAGACTGTTCATCTTGTATCTGTGCACCAGACTGTTCATCATGTATCTGTGCACCAGACTGTTCATCATGTATCTGTGCACCAGACTGTTCATCTTGTATATGTGCACCAGACTGTTCATCTTGTATATGCGCACCAGACTGTTCATCTTGTATATGTGCACCAGACTGTTCATCTTGTATATGTGCACCAGACTGTTCATCTTGTATATGTGCACCAGACTGTTCATCATGTATCTGTGCACCAGACTGTTCATCTTGTATCTGTGCACCAGACTGTCCATCTTGTATCTGTGCACCAGACTGTTCATCTTGTATCTGTGCACCAGACTGTTCATCATGTATCTGTGCACCAGACTGTTCATCTTGTATCTGTGCACCAGACTGGTCACCTTACATGGGGGGATTTAACATAACCGAAACACTACCTATCAAACACTGAAAAAAAATTATCAACAACCGACTTTCACTTTGGAACGTCCTCCCTGCTGTCAACAAAACCTAGACAGAACTATACTTCATGCCTCACCATGTGCTCCAGGGTAAGATAGTCTCCTCTAGCCCTTCCCTTCCTCCAACCCCCCACCTTACCCCCTCCCGACCCCGCGTACATAAATAATAGTAAATCTCAGCAAGATGAGAGATTGTAAACACACAAACAATATATACATAGGAACATAAATATATTTTCGACGTCCAAACATTGATTCTAAAACTCTTGCATGCTCGCACAGTCCCCCTAAAATCACTAATTACATTTTCAAGCAGTTTTGTGTTTCATGTGAACTATTATGAGGTTATCCTGAGATGATTTCGGGGCTTAGCGTCCTCGCGGCCCGGTCCTCGACCAGGCCTTCTTTTTGTTACACATTCCAAGGAAGCAGCTCGTATCACTTGTCTAACTCCCAGGTACTTATTTACTGCTAGGTGAACGGGAGCAACAGGGTTAAAGAAACTCTGCCCATTTGTTCCCGCCTTCACTGGGGATCGAACCCGGAACCTTAGGACTACGAATCCCGAGCGCTGTCCACTCAGCCATAAGTCCATCGCTAACATGGACGGATGTGATCCCTTGTTTGATTATTATTTGATGAACTCTAGGTTTAAAGTATTGTTTAAATAATACGCTTTTCAACACGGATACAAGGAAAAATTAAATGAAATAATTTGAGGAAAAGATAAAATTAAAATATTTTAATTTGATTTGTAAATTAAATTTACCGTATAAATAGACACTATATTCTTTCTGACTCCATTCTTCTCTACTCTTATTCTTTCATGACGACTCACCTTGGAGTGGTAACTGACTCACCTGTCCAGGTGACAGAGTGGTAACTGACTTACCTGTCCAGGTGACAAAGTGGTAACTGACTCACCTGTTCAAGTGACAGAGTGGAAACAGACTCACCTATCGAGGTGACAGAGTGGTAACAGACTCACCTGTTCAGGTGACAGAGTGGTAACAGATTCACCTGTTCAGGTGACAGAGTGGTAACAGACTCACCTGTTCAGGTGACAGAGTGGTAACAGATTCACCTGTTCAGGTGACAGAGTGGTAACAGATTCACCTGTGTAGGTGACAGAGTGCCTCTGGCGCCTTAAAACCAGCTGCTCCGGGTAAATGGGACACGATAGCCTAGGAAGGCAGCCCATCTTGGGGAGGAAAACCCTGATTTTAAACCTCCGCTGCCTTGCGGCCATACCCCTTTTTTGGGAAAGGCTTCAGGAGTCAACCTCGAGGAAAACTCCGGAGTTGGAGCCTCTAAGGCAGTTCGTTGTTGACGTCGACCTCGTTCTGGCAACTCCTGCGACGTTGCTGGAACCATGTGTATTGGCATTTGCCTTTCTATTGGATAATTTCAGCAACGTGGAGAGGGGGGACCTGCTGCATGGGTAACAGCTTCTCCTCCATATCTACCTACCCAGGCTTTGCGCCCTGGAGAGGACACTCCAGCTTCGCCTCACAGCGTCGAACCAACACGGGAAGCGACAGTCTACCGGTTTTAAGTCTTCTGATCGATTGGCGAAGAGTGTGACGCCAGGGGTTGCTTCTGACGGTGGGAGGGGTCATCGCGCCCCACTGGGCAGCTACCGACCGCCTCAAGCTGGGCAAACCCCAGCCAATAAGGTGTTGCCTCACCACGGTCCGTTAACCCTCACTGGGTACGTGGGGTTTAGGGTGAAAACCGACAAGTGGCCCGACAACTTTGCACCAAGCAATACCAAACCTAAGAAGAAAATATCAACTGCCCTAAAGCTGGGCACATGGAACGTCAGGACACTGACACCAGGTTTCTCTGACGACCTGCAAGAAATTAATGACGCCCGAAAAACAACAATCATCGATAGGGAGCTGAGCAAACTGCAGGTGAATATTGTTGCTCTCCAAGAGACCAGGCTCCCTGGATCAGGATCTGTGAGAGAGAGGACCTTCTCTTTCTTCTGGCAAGGAAAACCTCCAGATGAGACCAGAGAACATGGTGTGGGATTTGCCGTCAGGAATGCACTGTTGGGACACATTATGCCCCGATGGGGGAAACCGAACGAATTCTGTCTCTGCAACTGTACTCCCAAACAGGACCAGTCAATGTAATTAGTGCATATGCACCAACCCTGACATCTCCAGCAGAGGCAAAGGAAAAATTCTACGATGACCTCAACAGAGTCATAGCGAGAATCCCTGTAAAGGAGCCACTGTTCATCCTCGGCGACTTCAACGCCAGAGTGGGTGCCGAGCACAACATTTGGCCCACTTGTCTGGGTCAATTCGGCATAGAGAGGATGAATGAGAACGGGCAATGTCTGCTAGAACTCTGCTGCCTTCATGGTCTCTGTGTCACCAACACGTTCTTCGGCACAAAGCCTCAACACCGAGTATCTTGGAGACACCCCAGATCCAAGCACTGGCACCAGCTTGACCTGATTCTTACCCGGCGTGCAAGTATACCCAGCATCAAGATTACGCGTAGCTACCAAAGTGCTGTCTGTGACACCGACCACTCCCTGGTCTGTAGCAGGGTCAAGATGCAACCAAAGAAGATTCATCACTCGAAATAGGCGGGCAGACCTCGCATCGACACCACCAAGACCCGAAACCAGGACAAGGTGAAAGATTTTGCACACGTGCTCGAGGAAGCTCTCCCTGGCCCAGCCGGGGTCACTGCCTGTAAAAGATGGGAGCACTTCAGAGACGCTGTGTTCAACGCTGCCATTTCCACCTTTGGCAAGAAGACCAGCAGGTAGACTGACTGGTTCGAGGCTCACTCGGAAGAGATGACACCTGTCATTTAAGAGAAGAGAAACGCCCTGGCAGCCTACAACGCCTGCCCAAGTCAGCGCAACTTACAGATCCTTCGGGCCATCTGCTGCAAAGTACAGCAGAGCGCCAAGCGATTTGCCAACAACTATTGGCTCCAGCTCTGCTCCCATATACAGATACAGGCAATGTAAGGATACAGGCAATGTAAGGGGAATGTATGACGGCATCAAGCAGGCCCTCGGCCCAATCCAGAGGAAGACCACTCCTCTGAAATCTGCCACTGGCGAGGTGATTCAGGACCAGACACTGCAGCTGAAGCGCTGGGTCGAGCACTACTCTGAGCTATACAACAGGGACAATGTGGTCACCAAAGACGCCCCTGAGCGCCATTGAGTGTCTGCCTGTGCTAATGGAGCTCGACAGCGAACCGACCCTCGAAGAACTCAGCGATGCCCTAGACTCCCTTGCTTCTGGTAAAGCTCCTGGCAAAGATGGCATTCCTGCTGAGACCTTAAAGTGCTGCAGAGGTAGCCTGCTCATGGAGCTGCATGAAATTCTCTGCCTCTGCTGGGAAGAAGGAAAGGTGCCACAGGACATGAGGGATGCCAACATCGTCACGCTGTATAAGAATAAAGGTGACAGGGGCGACTGCAACAACTACCGTGGAATCTCCCTCCTCAGTACTGTCGGAAAGCTGTTTGCTCGAGTCGCATTGAAGAGGCTCCAAATACTTGCAGGGAGAGTCTATCCAGAATCACAATGCGGATTCAGAGCTGACAGGTCCACCATCGACATGGTCTTTTCCCTCAGACAACTGCAGGAGAAATGCAGGGAACAGAAGCAGCCACTCTTCGTAGCCTTCATAAAGGCCTTCGACCACGTCAGTAGGGATGGCCTGTTCAAGATCCTCCCCAAGATCGGATGCCCACCCAGGCTCCTCAGCATCATCAGATCTTTCCATGAGAACATGAGGGGCACCGTGGTCTTTGATGGACTAACATCAGACGCCTTTGACATCCGAAGTGGAGTAAAGCAGGGCTGTGTACTGGCTCCAACCCTATTCGGGATTTTCTTCGCAGGTATGCTGCGGCACGCCTTCGGATCTGTCACGGAAGGCATTTACCTCCGGACCAGGTCGGATGGAAAGTTCTTTAACCTCGCCAGGCTGAGAGCCAAGACGAAGGTTCGGCTGAGGTGTCTGCGCGACTTCCTTTTTGCCGACGACGCAGCAGTCACTGCCCACTCAGCCGAAGACCTCCAACGGTTCATGACCCGCTTCAGTGAGGCCTCTCAGGTTTTCGGACTCACCATCAGCCTGAAGAAAACACAAGTCATGGGACAAGAAGTGGACTCCCCACCTGACATCGGTATCTCCGATTCCAAACTGGAAGTCGTTCACGACTTCGTGTACCTGGGCTCCACAATCTCTGACTCCCTCTCTCTTGATACGGAGCTAAACAAACGCATCGGTAAGGCATCTACTACCATGTCCAGACTGACAAAGAGAGTGTGGGCCAACAATAGGCTGACTGAGTATACTAAGATTCAGGTTTACAGAGCCTGTGTCCTGAGCACTCTCCTTTATAGCTGTGAGTCTTGGACACTCTGCGCCCATCAGGAAAGACAGCTGAATGCCTTCCACATGCGCTGCCTTCGACACATCTTGGACATCACCTGGCAGGACAAGGTGACAAACAACAACGTCTTGGGGAGAGCAAGAATCACCAGCATGTACACAATGCTGAAACAGAGACGAATGCGCTGGCTCAGGCACGTTGTGCGAATGGGCGACGGCAGGATCCCCAAGGATCTCCTGTACGGAGAGCTGATGCAGGGAAAGCGTCCAACAGGCAAGCCCCAGCTACGGTACAAAGACGTATGCAAGAGGGACCTGAAAGCCATGGACGTCGATCTTGCTATATGGGAGACACTGGCGGCAGACCGTTCAGCCTGGAGGCAGTCTGTTCAAAGAGGTCTCTCCAAGTTCGAGGAGTCACTTGCAAAGGAATCGGAGGCAAAGAGACAGAGAAGGAAAGCCGGTAGCCAGGAAGACAGACCAGAATCGGACTTCGTTTGTGCTCGGTGTGGGATGGACTGCCACTCTCGGATTGGCCTCATCAGTCACACCAGACGCTGCGCCAGGATTGACAACCAGGGTGCAACTCCATAATCTCCCGAGACTGAAGGATGCCTACTACTACTAGGTGACAGAGTGGTAACAGACACACCTGTTTAGGTGACAGAGTGGTAACAGACACACCTGTTTAGGTGACAGAGGGGTAACAGACTGACTTGTTAAGGTGACAGAGGGTAACAGACTCACCTGTTTAGGTGACAGAGGGGTAATAGACTCATCTGTTCACTCACGAGAGTGATAGGACTCACCCGTGACGAAGGCGAGCACCACAACACTACTGAACACTCAAAGAAGTATTCCAACCACACGATAGTTTAAAATACTTGAAGTTTAATCATTACATTTTAATTTTTTTTTTAAACTCAGTTTAGTTGATCGGAGTCTATTTTTCACCATACACACATACACACACACACACACACTCACACACACACACTCACACACACACACACACACACACACACACACACACACACACACACACACACACACACACACACACACACACAGAGTAGTAGGCCGCTGCCGGTGGTAGACACACACGGTTAGTGAGGTCCACGGAAATTCGTCAATTTCTTGGGGCATTGAAGGAGTATAGAGGCTAGATCATAGTATTTGGCCTCTCGCAGTGTGTGGCTAGCAGGGTGCTACATAGCATAGTCATATCGCTAGCGATAGTGCGAAGAAATCAAAGTGGAGCTAGTGGCATCACCGGTGCATATACAATGGGGAGAACCGTGTGGAGCGACCTGACCTGATGGCCAGCATGGAACCACCCGTCGTGGAACTGCCTGATTGTGTTTGTTCTGTGGTGACTGTGATCAGTGATACAGTAAATTAGTGAACTGTAACACAACGATACAGTGACTGACTCCAGAGCTTTGTGTAGATAGAGAAGAACCGCCATCATCAATCTACTAGAACTTAGTGAATAACCAAGTGGGAGGCAACGACGGATCACCATCGCCATCCATACATCGTCATTACTCATCTAGTTGTGTGAGCAGGAAGCTGTCTGGTAGGTACCCCTCTCTGGTCAATCAATCAGGGTACAGAGTAAGGTAAAAATATTATCAAATTCTTGTTCAGGATAGCATATATATTTAAAATCTCAAAGTGGCTCATTTTAGGTAGAGGTTAACACTTACGGGAACTCATGACACACGCACGCACGCCCAAGTACAAGGGCAACCCCACCACCCTCCTCTGCATTGAAAACCCTCCTACCCCAAACCCTCCCTACCCCCACTCAAATGCCCAGCCAAATCTTCCTCCTCCCACTTCCAATCCCCACCCTTCTACCCCTCCCCTCCTCCTGCCGAGTCCCCTCCCCCCCTTTCCTTCCTCTCCTCCTTCCCATTTCTCCCCATACCCTCCCTGTCCCTCCCCCTTCACTGGATCTCCTGCCCCTCATCCCAGTATCCTCTGAGACCCTGTTATCCACCTCACAGATCCTCACACCCATGGAACAGCTTCCCCCACCACCAGAACACTCACCAAGGAGGAGATTTGAGAAGGGACTGAAGAAAGTGAGCCTCAAGGCAATGTACACTAACATAGATGGAATTACAAATAAAGCAAATGAACTTGGAGAAAGGGTACTAGAGGAAAACCCAGACATAATAGCTCTCACAGAAACAAAGCTAATGAAAACCATAACAAATGCAGTGTTTCCAAAGGACTATTATGTTATGAGGAAAGAGAGAGAAGGAAGAGGTGGTGGTGGTGTAGCCCTGCTGGTAAGAAAAGGCTGGGATATTGAGGAGATGGTTGTTCAGGGATGTGAAGGTTTCAGTGACTACATAACAGGCAACATAACAACTGGAGGACCAAAAATTATACTCGTAGTCATATATAATCCACCACCAAATGACAGAAGTCCCAGACAGGAATATGATAGAAACAACATGGCCACCATTAACATAATAGAGAGAGGAGCTTCTGTTGCTAGCAGAAATGGATCTGGACTACTAATCATGAGAGACTTCAACCATGGGAAGATAGATTGGGAGGACAGAGACCCGCATGGAGGACCAGAAACATGGAGAGCTAAGCTGCTGGACGTGGCAACAAGAAACTTTCTAAGCCAGCACATCAAGGAACCAACAAAAATGAGAGAAGATGAACCAACAATGCTTGATTTGATATTTACCCTAAATGAGTGGGATGTAAGGGAAGTCAAGATGGAAGCATGCTTGGGAATGAGTGATCACAGTGTATTGAACTTTGAGTACCTGGTAGAGCTAGGAATTATCTCCCCCAAAAAAGAACTATGAAACAAGAGGCTGGCATACCGAAAGGGAAATTACGAGGATATGAGAAGCTTCCTAAGGGAAATACCTTGGGACACAGACCTCAGAGCTAAGTTCGTACAAGATATGATGGACTATGTCAACTAAAAGTGTCAGGAGGCAGTAAGCAGATACATCCCGGCCCAAAAAGAAAAATCCGAGAAGCAAAAGAAGAATCCATGTTATAATAGGGCATGTGTGGAAGCAAAGAAACTGAACAAACAGCCGTGGAGGAACTTCCGGAATAACAGAACACCAAAAAGCAGAGAGAGATACCAGAGAACCAGCAATGAGTATGTCAGGGTGAGAAGAGAAGCAGAGAAAAGTTATGAAAATGATATAGCAAACAAAGCCAAGACCGAACCAAAGCTACTCCACAGTCACATCAGAAGGAAAACAACAGCGAAAAAACAGGTAGTGAAACTTAGAACAGGCGAGGACAGGTATGCAGAGAATGACAAAGAGGTGTGTGAAAAACTCACCAAGAGGTTCCAGGAGGTCATCACAACAGAACAGGGTGAGGGCTCTGTACTCGGTCCTGTCTTGTTTCTGATATATGTAAACGATCTCCCGGAGGGTATAGATTCATTTCTCTCAATGTTTGCGGACGATGTCAAAATTATGAGAAGGATTAAGACAGAAGAGGACTGTTTGAGGCTTTAAGAAGACCTAGACAAGCTGAAGGAATGGTCGAACAAATGGTTGTTAGAGTTTAATCCAACCAAATGTAATGTAATGAAAATAGGTGTAGGGAGCAGGAGGCCAGATACAAGGTATCATCTGGGAGAGGAAATTCTTCAGGAGTCAGAGAAAGAAAAAGACTTGGGGATTGATATCACGCCAGGCTTGTCTCCTGCAGTCCATATCAAGAGGATAATATCAGCGGCATATGCCAGGCTGGCCAACATACGAATGGCATTCAGAAACTTGTTTAAAGAATCATTCAGAACTTTGTATACCACATATGTCAAGCCAATCCTGGAGTATGCAGTCCCAGCATGGAGTCCATATCTAGTCAAGGATAAGACTAAACTGGAAAAGGTTCAAAGGTTTGCCACCAGACTAGTACCCAATCTTGAGGTTATCTTGAGATGATTTCGGGGCTTTTTAGTGTCCCATGGCCCAGTCCTTGACCAGGCCTCCACCCCCAGGAAGCAGCCCGTGACAGCTGACTAACACCCAGGTACCTATTTTACTGCTAGGTAACAGGGGCACAGGGTGAAAGAAATTCTACCCATTGTTTCTCGCCGGCGCCCGGGATCGAACCCGGGATTACAGGATCACAAGTCCAGCGTGCTGTCCGCTCGGCCGACCAGCTCCCTAACCCAAGCTGAGAAGTATGAGCTACGAGGAGAGACTACGGGAATTAAACCTCACTTCGCTTGAAGACAGAAGAGTTAGGGGGGACATGATCACCACATTCAAGATTCTGAAGAGAATTAATAGGGTAGATAAAGACAGGCTATTTAACACAAGGGGCACAC
>WNGS01164145.1:3238-25606 GCA_020271785.1 Procambarus virginalis
AGAGGTGAATGTGACAATGTGAGAGGTGAATGTGACAGTGAGAGAGGTGAATGTGACAGTGTGAGATGTGAATGTGACAGTGTGAGAGGTGAATGTGACAGTGAGAGAGGTGAATGTGACAGTGTGAGATGTGAATGTGACAGTGTGAGAGGTGAATGTGACAGTGTGGGAGGTGAATGTGACAGTGCGAGAGGTGAATGTGACAGTGTGAGATGTGAATGTGACTGTGTGAGAGGTGAATGTGACGGTATAAGAGGTGAATGTGACAGTGAGAGAGGTGAATGTGATAGTGTGAGATGTGTATGTGACAGTATGAGAGGTGAATGTGACAGTGCATGAGAGGTGAAGGTGACAATGTGAGAGGTGAATGTGACAGTGTGAGAGGTGAATGTGACAGTGTGAGAGGTGAATGTGACAGTGTGAGAGGTGAATGTGACAGTGTGAGATGTGAATGTGACAGTGTGAGAGGTGAATGTGACAGTGTGAGAGGTGAATGTGACAGTGTGAGAGGTGAATTTGACAGTGAGAGAGATAATGTGACAGTGTGAGAGGTGAATGTGACAGTGAGAGAGGTGAATGTGACAGTGTGAGAGGTGAATGTGAGTGTATGAGAGGTAAATGTGACAGTGTATGCGAGTGAATGTGACAGTGTATGAGAGGTGAATGTGACAGTGTATAAGAGGTGAATGTGATAGTGTATGAGAGGTGAATGTGACAGTGTGAGAGGTGAATGTGACAGTGTGAGAGGTGAATGAGACTGTGTATGAGAGGTGAATGTGACAGTGTGAGAGGTGAATGTGACAGTGTATAAGAGGTGAATGTGACAGTGAGAGAGGTAAATGTGACAGTGTATGCGAGGTGAATGTGAGTGTATGAGAGGTGAGTGTGACAGCGTATGTGAGGTGAATGAGACAGTGTACGAGAGGTGAATGTGACAGTGTATGAGAGGTGAATGTGCAGTGTATGAGAGGTGAATGTGACAGTGTGAGAGGTCAATGTGACAGTGTGAGAGCGAATGTGACAGTGTGAGTGTGAATGTGACAGTGTGAGAGGTGAATGTGACAGTGTGAGTGGTGAATATGACAGTGTGTGATAGGTGAATGTGACAGTGAGAGAGGGGAATGTGACAGTGTGAGTGTTGAATGTCACAGTGTGAGAGGTGAATGTGAGAGTGAGAGAGGTGAATGTGACAGTGTATGAGAGGTGAATGTGAGAGTGAAAACTTAAAAGCTCGTGCCTCGCTCTTGCCTTTGCCAAAGGAAGCCTTTTTAACCGAAAAGCTACAGTCAAATTCCAAAGAAAAGCATCGTACTCAAAGAGTTGGAAAAAGGAACTCCGCAGGGAGGAATACTAAGCCCCTTCCTCTTTAATTGTCTTATGGAACAATTAAGCTCAAGCTACCAAAAGCCAAACTGCTTAACTATGCAGACGACTTTGTGGTCATCATCAATGGCAAAGCAGCCAGAACCATGCTCAAAATGCCTAGATATTATCAGCAGGGAAGCGGAACCCATAACAGTGAAAATAAATAGCAATAAAACCAAAACAATGGTCGTTAAAATGAGAACTCAAGACATCTCACTCACAATACAAGGACATGAAATTGAGTGGGTTTCCTCTTTTCAATACCTAGGAGTCATAATAGACAGCCAGCTAAAATTCACTCAAGAAATTGAATATCTTCGGCAACATTGTAAAGCCAGAAACTCAGCTTTGCGTTCCCTGACAAGTCTTAAGATGGTGCATCTCTACTAGTACTCAAAGTGTACTACGTTCAAGCAGTTAGGTCACTCATCGACTATGCTGCTCCTGCTCTTACATCCCTCAGTAATACCCAATGGGAGAAACTGGAAGTGTCTCAAAATGATGCTCTGAGAACAATGCTGGGAGCACCTATATGGACGCGTCGAGAGAATCTAAGATGGAAACCAACTTAACAGCATTAGAAAACAGGATCAAACAAAGGATATTCACCATAACAGCAAATTTGTTGGAACCACCGCCAGACTTTCAAAGATAGCTATAGATAGCGATAGAGTTTTATTTTCATATATATATCATATATATATATATATATATATATATAATATATATATATATATATATATATATATATTATATATGTATATATATATATATATATATATATAATATATATATATATATATATATATATTATATATATATATATATATATATATATATATATATATATATATATATATATATATATATATATATATTTTATTGGTGTATACTGGCAGCATGTTTTCTTTTAAACATGTCTCATTAATATGACCGCATATTCTGTATTTACTATCTTCTGATTTAGGGCTTCTATCCCTCTAACTATTTTCTTATCATCTATATATATATATATAATATATATATATTATATATATTATATATATATATATATATATATATATATATATATATATATATATATATATATATGATTTGTGTCTGTGTGTTTGTCATTCTTATCTTATATTAAGAGGTAGAACAGCTTGTTGACAGAGCCCGGGTGCATGGGGGAATTGGTAAAACCCTGGTTTATGTCTGGAGAGGCTGCGAGATCCACTTGAAGGCAGTTGCACTCCCGTTGCAATTCTTTTACCGTATCCTGGCACAATCGATTAAGATGCGTCTGGGATCATCCCTTACATAAGTTCGAACCTTCATCATGTCCCTTGTGGATTTGTTCATATGATGTATCTTGGTATTGTGATTTCTGTATGTATTATAAGAAAGTATTAAGGATGAATGAAAGGAATAGTAGGGGAGAAAGAGGAAAGGTAGAGCTGCCACCATCTATTTAATATATTTTGTAGACGAGAAATGGAGCTCGTCCCTTAACCACAGTTACACAAATATGAAACTTGCAATAACATCAAACATTAATCATAGAAATAATACATCTAAGCTCTTAGGATATTAGATTAAAAAAAATTTAGAACTTGGAAATTGACATTTATATTCGGATTGCCATTCGAATATTACTTTACATGCCGAACTTAATATTGATAACATTCTATAAAGGAGAAGAGTCACTGAACAGGAAGTTGAGAACCCAATACGTCTGACTGCCCCTGGAGTTTCTCGTAACACTTAATAATGGAACACAGAGTATATCACCTCACAGACACTCACCTGTTTTAATATCTCGACTGGATGAACTTCGTGGGCGACACCAACTCATTCGATCTGAAGACTCAACTCACACTGAGCCTAGAGCCTCAGTTCACTGTCCACACAACCTTCTGTCCGGTCTGAGGACTCGCACTGTCCATACTCTCGTTACTGTGTCCTTCATTACTCCCTTCTCTTGTTACTGTCAAGATTCTCTGTCCTTTTCTGTATTACTGCCTTACTTTGTTTACTGTGTTACTGATTTTATGCCAGTTTATCAGACTGATTGATGAAAATTAAGCCACCTTAGAGGTAGCACGGGCATGAGCAGCCCGGAAGTAGTATATGTTTGGAGTGATTATGATCTTTGGTCGTGAATGCTTTTTCTAAGATTGATTGATGAATATTGAGCCACCCTAGAGATGGCACAGGCATGAATAGCCCGTAAGTTTTTTCTAAACTTGTTCCGATCTTTTAATACCTTTGGATTTCCCCTGTTACTGTTGAATTATCAGGCGAAGCTGGTAACTTCTCGGAAGGGATCAACTCACCAACCCTTGATAACTATCAAAGGTGGGGATTGACGTGACGTTACCTCACTTCCTCGAACGAGAGAGGGGGTAGTTTTAGGTCACCTACAGGGCTCAACCCAGGTTACCACACCCCATACAATGGGTCAATAAACCACATATACAAAGATTAGTCGGGTGATAAAAACTCATGTGACCGTAGTGGGCCTGGCGTTTTGTGCAGTGACGTCATCATTGGCATCTTCGCGTTCCGTTCTTTCTCTCTCGCTCTCATGGTGGGTAGAGTGAATAGTTCCGTTATTTATTTATGGTNCCTCCTTCTATGGGTCCTCCTTCTATGGTTCCTTCTTCTATGGGTCCTCCTTCTATGGGTCCTCCTTCTATGGATCCTCCTTCTATGGGACCTCCTTCTTTGGGTCTTCCTTCTATTGGTCCTCCTTCTATGGGTCCTCCTTCTATGGTTCCTCCTTCTATGGGTCCTCCTTCCATGGGTCCTCCTTCTATGGGTCCCTCCTTCAATGGGTCCTCCTTCTATGGGGACCTCTTTCTATGGGTCCTCCTTCTATTGGTCCTCCTTCTATGGGTCCTCCTTCTATGGGACCTCTTTCTATGGGTCCTCCCTTCTATTGGTCCTCCTTCTATGGGTCCTCCTTCTATGGGACCTCTTTCTATGGGTCCTCCTTCTATTGGTCCTCCTTCTATGGGTCCTCCTTCTATGGGACCTCTTTCTATGGGTCCTCCTTCTATTGTCCCCATCCTTCTATGGGTCCTCCTTCTATGGACCTCTTTCTATGGGTCCTCCTTCTATTGGTCCTCCTTCTATGGTGTCCTCCTTCTATGGTTCCTCCTTCTATGGGTCCTCCTTCTATGGGTCCTCCTTCTATGGGTCCTCCTTCTATGGGTCTCTCCTTCTATGGGTTCCTCCTTCTATTGGTCCTCCTTCTATGGGTCCTCCTTCTATGGTCCTCCTTCTATGGGTCCTCCTTCTATGGTCCTCCTTCTATAGTTCCTCCTTCTTGGGGTCCTCCTTCTATGGGACCTCTTTCTATGGGTCCTCCTTCTATTGGTCCTCCTTCTATGGGTCCTCCTTCTATGGTTCCTCCTTCTATGGGTCCTCCTTCTATGGGTCCTCCTTCTATGGGTCCTCCTTCTATGGGTCCTCCTTCTATGGTTCCTCCTTCTATGGGTCCTCCTTCTATGGTTCCTCCTTCTATTGGTCCTCATTCTATGGGTCCCCTTCTAGGTGTTCCTCCTTCTATGGGTCCTCCTTCTATGGGTCCTCCTTCTTGGTTCCTCCTTCTATGGGTCCTCCTTCTATGGGACCTCTTTCTATGGGTCCTCCTTCTATTGGTCCTCCTTCTATGGGTCCTCCTTCTATGGTTCCTCCTTCTATGGGTCCTCCTTCTATGGTCGTCCTTCTATGGGACCTCCTTCTTTGGGTCTTCCTTCTATTGGTCCTCCTTCTATGGGTCCTCCTTCTATAGATCGACCTTCTATGGGTCGTCCTTCTATGGGTCCTCCTTCTATGGGTCGTCCTTCTATGGGTCGTCCTTCTATGGGTCCTCCTTCTATGGGACCTCTTTCTATGGGTCCTCCTTCTATGGGACCTCTTTCTATGGGACCTTCTATGGTTCCTCCTCCTCCTATGGTTGAGCGTAACGATGTAAACTGTTGAACTCCAAGACGTGCACATGTTCCACTGTTAATGTGATCGTTGTCCGAGGAAAGATAAGAGCAGGCGGGGCTCGTTCTCGACGCATAATCGAGAATTCCGTGTCGCATCCCGGGCGAGACAGAAATGGTTGGGCACGTGTTAGGACTCAGCCTAACCTGTGCAGTCTGGATACGCTGGGATTATTCCTTTAGGTGTCTAGGTACCTTGTCTAGGTACAAAGAAATTCATCCTGAGTATTTGAATATCATATATACACGTGTATTTTATGGTATTCTAATATAATCTATGGTACTGTATTATATTATTATTGTATTTCATGATGTTACGCGTAACTGCTCGTTTCGCCATTGTGTAAAAATAATAAATATTATCTTACCCTGGAGCAGATGGTGTGGTATAAAGATGTAGTTCTGTCTTGGTCTTGTGTGTGGCCGCTGCTAATGTCATTATGTCATTGTCATTATAGTCGTCAGGTTTAGTTCCTTCAGTCTGTCTTCGTACCTCATCCCTCGCAGCTCTGGGACGAGCCACGTTGCAAACTTCTGCACCTTTTCGAGCTTCCTTGTTGTTGTTTTTTCTCTTACCCCCACCCTCCATACGAGCAATGTTGAGAACACTGCAAGTACAAACGCCTTCAAGGTGGTTTCAAATAGGGAATGACTCGTTCCTCTTCTCGCAGTCAATCAGCGGCACAGAACCACAATCCAATCTCCCGGTAATTTTGACAAGAGCTTGACATATTAGGATTGTTCACACAAATGCGATTCATTGAAGTTGTCTTGTGAGGTCCAATTTAGCTTACCTCAGTGGGTGGGGGAATCTTTATTGTGAATTATTTGTTTATCCGAGAGGAAGTTTTGGCTTTAGATCTGTCCAGGAGTATGTTTAGAACTGAAGTATACTTGCTGGTTGGTCAGTTAGCTGCTGTGGTAGCCTTAATAATGCTCTCACGGCTGATAGGCCAGACAACAGGTAAGAAATAATTACTGTGATTTGGTAACCCAAATTTTCCTTGACAAAGTGGAGAGCAAATCAACGTTTTATAGAAAAATAAAATTTATAAATGTGTAATATTAATGTATAATTCCAATGCCTATTTGACTTCATGCTTTCAAATATTCAGCAACACCCTAACATTGTTGGTTAATTGTCGTGAGTTTATTCATAATAATATTACTGAATTTGAGAGTGATTCAAATGCTTGGTAATATATTTATTATGTGACGCCCGCGTTAGTAAAGCTAACAGATGAAGTCAAGCCTAGAGAGAGAACTCAACCCTTTGTTTCCTATAATAATGTGTTTATTTACTATGGGATACTGTATTCTCATTTTCCTGTGATGAGTGTGTAATATTACTCTGAGATACTGTATTATTTATCATTTTCCTGTGATGAGTGTGTAATATTACTCTGAGATACTGTATTATTTATCATTTTCCTGTGATGAGTGTGTAATATTATTATTGGATACTCTATTATTTTATATATGACCATTATTGCTATTGTTTGCATATAATTTATGTTTACAAATAGATTGGTCTTAATTGTTCCAGATTCATTAGGCACACAATGTACGAAATCTTAATGGGTGATAATTACGTGGATGGTGGGGGGGGGGGGGGTGTTGATGACGCACGAGGCTGATCTGTGAGCTCATTGATGTCATTAAGTTACCGCCGTAACTTTGACCAGGCTTGTGGCTGGTTATTTTTGTGTATGTGTGTTTCAAATCATTTTTTTTACTACTCCTCACTTGCCTTAGCAATAAGCACAACTTTGCTTTGATTAACTTTCTTCTGTTTTTCTAAGTGATTACAGCTTAGAATAATTGCAAGAATATATTTATTGAATATGTGAAAATATTATTGACTGGTATTTAATGTTATTATTTATTAGAATATATTTATTGATCGAGTAGGTGCGATATTATCAATATATTATTATTAGTATCACTGCAATAATAATCGTTATTATCACTGTATTTACTATTTAAGCCTGCAGAATCGTGCTATTAGCTCTTGGACTCTGCCTTTCTAAGCTAACTAACTTTTTTTCTCTATTATATCTACTACATATGTTTACTTTAAACACACACTCAAATCCCAGGAAGCGTCCCGTCGCAGCTTACTATCTCCCAGGGACCTATTTACCGCTAGCTGAACAGGTGCATCTGATGAAAGGAACTCTACCCATTTGTTTCTGTCTCGTTCGGGAGTCGCATCCGGGGCCCTTATGACTACGACCCCCGAGCGCTGTCCACTTAGCCATCAGCCCCCTAGGAGTAACTAAGTTACGTGAGGACTTCTCACAGTCATCATTCTCTAGAAGACAAAGAGTGCCTGTGGGTTCAAGCAGAGACAGACTCTGTGCTAATTCATGTGTGATTAATCACCTCAAATTATAATGCCCGGAAGATCTCTCATCGCTCTGTTGGCTGACCATAGGGCCTCATGCTTGATATAAAAATATATATTAATCAAAATGAATTGTAGTCTGAAGGTAAGCTTATAAGTCTGGTACTGTGTTTATTGAAAAAAATGTGTGTGTGTGCGTGCGTGTGTACTCACTTAATTGTACTCACCTAGTTGTGCTTGCGGGGGTTGAGCTCTGGCTCTTTGGTCCAGCCTCTCAACCGTCAATCAACAGGTGTACAGGTTCCTGAGCCTACTGGGCTCTATCATATCTGCATTTGAAACTGTGTATGGAGTCAGCCTCCACCACATCACTGCCTAATGCATTCCACCTGTTAACTACTCTGACACTGAAAAAGCTCTTTCTAAAGTCCCTGGGGCTCATGTGGGTACTCAGTTTCCACCTGTGTCCCCTTGTTCGTGTACCACCAGTGTTGAATAGTTTATCCTTGTTTACCCGGTGGATTCCCCTGAGGATTTTGTAGGTTGTGATCATGTCACCCCATACTCTTCTGCCTTACAGTGTCATAAGGTGCATTTCCCGCAGCCTTTCCTCATAACTCATGCCTCTTAGTTCTGGGACTAGTCTAGTAGCATACTTTTGAACTTTTTCCAGTTTCGTCTTGTGCTTGACAAGGTACAGGCTCCATGTTGAAGCCGCGTACTCCAGGATTGGCCTTACATATATGGTGTACAAGATTCTGAATGATTCCTTACACAGGTTCCTGAACGCTGTTCTGATGTTAGTCAGCCTCGCATATGCCGCAGACGTTATTTTTTTTTATGTGGGCTTCAGGAGACAGGTTTGGTGTGATATCAACTCCTAGATCTTTCTCTCTGTCCGTTTCATTAAGTACTTCATCTCCTATTCTGTGTCCTGTGTCTGGCCTCCTGTTTCCACTACCAAGTTTCATTACTTTGCATTTACTCGGATTGAACTTCAGCAGCCATTTGTTGGACCATTCACTCAGTCTGTCTAAGTCATCTTGTAGCCTCCTACTATCATCCTCTGTTTCAATCCTCCTCATAATTTTTGCATCATCAGCAAACATTGAGAGAAACGAGTTTATACCCTCTGGGAGATCATTTACATATACCGGAAACAGTAAAGATCCAAGGACTGACCCCTGCGGGACTCCACTTGTAACGTCTTGCCAATCTGAGACCTCACCCCCTCACACTGACTCGTTGTCTCCTGTTGCTTAGGAACTCCTTTATCCAATGGAGTACCTTCCCTTTCACTCCTGCCTGCATCTCCAGCTTTTTCACTAGCCTTTTGTGTTGTACTGTATCAAAGGCTTTCTGGCAATCCAAAAATATGCAGTCTGCCCACCATTTTCTTTCTTGCCTGGTTTTTGTTGCCTGGTCGTAGAATTCAAGTAACCCTGTGAGGCAGAACTTGCCATCCCTGAACCCATGTTGATGCTGTGTTACAAAGTTCTATCGCTCCAGATGTCCCATTAGCTTTCTTCGCACAATCTTCTCCATCCGCTTCTTGCATGTTATGCAGGTTAGGGACACTGGCCTGTAGTTCGATGCCTCCTGTCTATCCCCTTTCTTGTATATCGGGACTACATTAGCTGCTGTACTCACCTAGTTGTACTCAGCTAGTTGTGCTTGCGGGGGTTGAGCTCTGGCTCTTTGGTCCCGCCTCCCAACCGTCAATCAACAGGTGTTCAGGTTCCTGAGCCTATTGGGCTCTATCATATCTACACTTGAAACTGTGTATGGAGTCAGCCTCCACCACATTATTTCCTAATGCATTCCTTTTGTCAACCACTCTGACACTAAAATAATTCTTTCTAATATCTCTGTGGCTCATTTGGGCACTCAGTTTCCACCTGTGTCCCCTAGTGCGTGTGCCCCTTGTGTTAAATAGCCTGTCTTTATCAACGCTGTCGATTCCCTTGAGAATCTTGACTCTGGTGATCATGTCCCCCCTAACTCTTCTGTCTTCCAACGAAGTGAGGTTCAATTCCCGTAGTCTCTCCTCGTAGTTCATGCCTCTCAGCTCGAGTACTAGTCTGGTGGCAAACCTTTGAACCTTTTCCAGTTTAGTCTTATGCTTGACTAGATATGGACTCCATGCTGGAGCCGCATACTCCAGGAATGGTCTAACATATGTGGTATATAATGTTCTGAAAGATTCCTTACACAAGTTTGTAAACGCCGTTCTTATGTTAGCCAACCTGGCATATGCCGCTGATGTTATCCTCTTGATATGAGCTTCAGGGGACAGGTCTGGCGTGATATCAACCCCCAGGTCTTTCTCTCTCTCTGACTCTTGAAGTATTTCATCTCCCAAGTGATACCTTGTATCTGGTCTCCTGCTGTGTGTGTGTGTGTGTGTGTGTGTGTGTGTGTGTGTGTGTGTGTGTGTACTCACCTATTTGTGCTTGCGGGGGTTGAGCTTTGGCTCTTTGGCTCTTTGTGTGTGTGTGTGTGTGTGTGTGTGTGTGTGTGTGTGTGTGTGTGTGTGTGTGTGTGTGTGTGTGTGTGTGTGTGTTTAGTGAAAAATAGGCTATGATGAACTAAACTGAGTTTTAAATTTTGGGGATTTTGTTTAAAGATGTAATGATTAAACGTGGAGAATTTTCAACTATCGTGTGGCTGGAATACTTCATTGAGTGTTCCGTAATGTTGTGGTGCTGGCCTTCGTCACTGGTGAGTCCTATCACTCTCGTGAGTGAACAGGTGAGTCAGTTACCACTCTGTCACCTGGACAGGTGAGTCAGTTACCACTCTGTCACCTGGACAGGTGAGTCAGTTACCACTCTGTCACCTGGACAGGTGAGTCAGTTACCACTCTGTCACCTGGACAGGTGAGTCAGTTACCACTCTGTCACCTGGACAGGTGAGTCAGCTACCACTCTGTCACCTGGACAGGTGAGTCAGTTACCACTCTGTCACCTGGACAGGTGAGTCAGTTACCACTCTGTCACCAGGACAGGTGAGTCAGTTACCACTCCAAGGTGAGTCGTCATGAAAGAATAAGAGTAGAGAAGAATTGAGTCAGGAAAAAATATGGTGTCTATTTACATGGTAAATTAAATTTACCAATTAAATAAAATTATTTAAATTTTATCTTTTCCTCAAATTAATTCATTAATTTTTTTCCTTGTATCCGTGTTGAAAAGCGTATTATTTAAACAATACTTTGAACTTACGGTTCATAAAATAATAATAAAAAAAAGAGATCACATCCGTCCATGTTAGCGATAGACTGGTAGCTGAGTGTACAGAGATCGGGATTCGTAGTCCTAAGGTTCCGGGTTCGATCCCCGATGGAGACAAAAACAAATGGGCAGAGTTTCTTTAGCCCTGTTGCACCTGTTCACCTAGCAGTAAATATGTACCTAGGAGTTAGACAGCTGCTACGGGCTGCTTCTTGGGGATGTGTAACAAAAAAAGAGGCCTGGTCGAGGACCGGGCCGCGGGGACGCTAAGCCCTGAAATCATCTCAGGATAACCTCATGATGGCTCACATAAAACACAAAACTGCTTGAAAATGTAATCAGAAAGCTATATATTTTAGGGGGACTGTACAAGCAGGCAAGAATTTTAGAATCTGTGTTTGGACGTGGAAAATATATTTATGTTTTTATGTATATATTTTGTGTGTGTTTACTTTCATCTTGCTGAGATTTATTATTATTTATGTACTCGGGGTAGAGAGGGGGTGGGAGGGGTGGGGGGGGACTATCTTACCCTGGAGCACATGGTGTGGTATACAGTTATAGTTCCGTCTTGGTTTTGTTGACAGCAGGGAGGACGTTCCAAAGTGAAAGTCTTTTGTTGATAATTTGTTTCAGTGTTTGATATGTAGTGCTTCGGCTATGTTAAATCTCCCCATGTAAGATTGAATAGTCTGGTGCACAAATACAAGGTGAACAGTCTTGTGCACACGCACACACAAGATCAGCTCGCCAATAAACAAGATTATAATACATGCCTAGCGGGCTCCGGGTTTGGAGTCCCTGTGCCTTCTTTGACCAACTTCGAGGTCAACTCCGAAGCTCACAGTTCCTGCGACGACGCTAGAACCAATCGTATTGACGTTTGCCTTTCCATTGGAGACTTTCACACGGTGGAGAGAAGGGACCTGCTGCATGGCTAACAGCTTCTCCTCCGTATCAACCGACCCTGGCTTTGCGCCCTGGAGAAGCCACTCCAAGCCGACAACCAGAGCGCAACTCCACAGTCTCCTGAGACTGATGGATGCCTACTTCTAATACATGCCTGTCCAACATGTAACAATGCCTTTGTCCAAGGAGCATTATAGCAGGAACTGCTCTAATGAACGGACAAGCAACAACACCGCCTGCATTACACTGCTGTTTCTTGTCCATGANACCCAAGTAATGCAACGTAATGAAACTAGGCAGTGGAAACAGGAGGCCAGACACAGGATACAGAATAGGTGATGAAGTACTTATTAAAACAGACAGAGAGAAAGATCTAGGAGTTGATATCACACCAAACCTGTCTCCTGAAGCCCACATAAAGAGAATAACGTCTGCGGCATATGCGAGGCTGGCTAACATCAGAACGGCGTTCAGGAACCTGTGTAAGGAATCATTCAGAATCTTGTACACACATATGTAAGACCAATCCTGGAGTACGCGCCCCAGCATGGAGCCCGTACCTTGTCAAGCACAAGACGAAGCTGGAAAAAGTCCAAAGTATGCTACTAGACTAGTCCCAGAACTAAGAGGCATGAGTTATGAGGAAAGGCTGCGGGAAATGCAACTTACGAGACTGGAAGACAGAAAAGTAAGGGGGGACATGATCACAACCTACAAAATCCTCAGGGGAATTGAACGGGTAAACAAGAATGAACTATTCAACACTGGAGGGGCGCGAACAAGGGGACACAGGTGGAAGCTGAGTACCCAAATGAGCCACAGAGACATTAGAAAGAACTTTTTCAGTGTCAGAGTAGTTAGTAAATGGAATGCACTAGGCAGTGATGTGGTGGAGGCTGACTCCATACACAGTTTCAAATGTAGATATGATAGAGCCCAGTAAGCTCAGGAATCAGTTGATTGACAGTTGAGAGGCGGGACCAAAGAGCCAAAGCTCAACCTCCGCAAGCACAATTAGGTGAGTACAATTAGGTGAGTACACACAGGAAGCAGCCCATAGCAGCTGTCTAACTCCCAGGTATCTATTTATTGCTAGGTAACAGGGGCATCAGCATGAAAGAGACTCTGCCTATTTGTTCCGCCTCCACCGGGGATCGAACCCGGAACCTCAGGACTACGAATCCAATGCGCTGTCCACTAAGCTGTCAGGCCCCTTTTGTGTGTGTGTGTGTGTGTGTGTGTGTGTGTGTGTGTGTGTGTGTGTGTGTGTGTGGTGTGTGTGTGTGTGTGTGTGTGTGTGTGTGTGTGTGTGTGGTTGTGTGTGAGTGTGTGAATGTGGGTTTGTGGAAACATACACGACTCATGGTATGATCAGTTTATATTAATAATTAATGGTACTGCTAATTGTTTTCTTCATCTTAATTTTGTGTTTTATATTGTGTCTTTTTACAATATATAATCTTCCTAATTCTCAGCTGAATGTTTCTCACTGTATGCCTAAAGCCTAAAACTTTATTTTTTATTTGATTGCTATACACCTGCTTAGTTCAGCCAGCACTTAATTGGAAACATTTCACGCAAATCACTTATGGTTCTGATTCTGTTAATGATGATGATGTCTACTTGCTGTGCTATTATTTTAATTCTTGCGTTATAATGCACTTTACTTTTCATTTTTTTACTTTTCATCTAATTTTCCCAATTATATATATACTGCCATATATGAAGGACATTTTTATTGAATAAAGTTTAATTTCATCTTAGATAACATAAGGGTATAAAGGATACTGCAAAATGTCCATCCCAAGCATCATCAAGAAATATATGCCTATTGGCCCATATTTCTTGATGCTTCTATATTGGTGCGGAGTCTTGAAGTGGGTAGAATTCTACCCACTTCAAGACTCCGCACCAATATAGGAGCATCAAGAAATATGGGCCAATAGGCCCTTTGCATTTACTTCCATTCTTCCCTTTAAATTTACCCAATATTACCCAATATTTCGTGTTCTATCTTGTGTTGAAAGTTTGTTTTCACCTCATCCAAAACTGTTGTAGCATATCACCTCATCCAAATGCGGTATATAAAATGAAAGCCTTTTAAATTATAGCATAGTAGAACTCTGTTTAGTGTTTGCAGGTTATAGTGTGTGTGTAAACTAAAGTCTTTGAAAATGTAATAAATAAAAATGAATTTTGGAGAATTGCTTTTTCAATTACCATCTGCAGTGAAAAGAAACATAAGAAATATTGAGAAAATTCGTGTAGCCTTATTAATCTTACTTTTCGGTCATATATAATAATATATGTTTACAAGAAAGTCTGCTACCATATAATATATATATTATATCTATATAATATATATATATATTATATATCTATATATAATATATATATATATCTATATATATATATTATTTCTATATATATATATATATATATATATATATATATATATATATATATAATATATATATATAATATATATATATATATATATATATATATATATATATATATATATATATATATATATATATGTACCTAGTAGCCAGAATGCAGTACTCGGCCTACTATGCATGGTCTGATTTGTCCAATAGGCCAAATTATACTGAATTTATATTAATTTTTCAATGTTTTTTCTTATGAAATGAAAAAGCTAGTCATTTTATAATGTATGAGTTACTTTTTTTTAATTTCAGTTAAAACTAACGTAGATATATGACAGAACCTAACCACCCCTACATAACCTAACCTAACCTAACCTATGGGGTGGTAAGGGCAGGGACAGCGGGAGAGGATATGGTCGAGATATAAGGTACGGACGGTACGGACGGTACGGACGGTACGGACGGTACGGTACGACAGATACCGACGGCATGGCCTTCTCTGCCGTTAACGACATTATTAAGAGAATGACACGGCGAGGTTAACGACATTATTAAGAGACGCCTTACCACAGCCGGTTGTCCAGCAGAGAGAGAGCCCCGTTACCTAATGTCCCACAACTCTGTTGAGCCTGTCAGTCGCCCAGACGGAATCACGGTGAACCCCTGGAAGAATGGTAGACAGTTGGTGTGGGACTACACTTGCGTTTCAACCTTAGCCAACACCTATGTTGACTTCAGTGCTATACAAGCAGGAGGAGCTGCCAATCACCGGGAAGCAGCCAAGTCACGTAAATACAGAGACCTAGAGAACCACTACAATTTTGTCCTCATTGCGTCAGAGACACTTGGTGCCTGGGGTAAAAGTGCTGCTAGCTTTTTGAAGGAGTTGGGGTCCAAGCTAATTGAAACAACTAGAGACCCTAGAGCTGCCAGTTTTCTTTTTCAGCGCCTTAGTGTGGCAATCCAGAGAGGAAATGCTCACTGCATCCATGGTTCCTGCCCGCCATCTGAGGAGCTATTCAACTTGTGACAAGCAGCCTTGTACCCTGCATGTAACCAATGTTGTATTTTTTTTGTAATGATATTTTCGAATAAAGTTAGATATATATACACACACAAAAAAAAGAATAGGGGTGGTAGGAGAAGAAAATATCAAAGTGTTCAGTGAGGATCCACAAGGTCTTCTCTGAGTACTCTTTATTTTCTTCTCCGAGGCTATGGGTCCCTACACTTGCACCAGAGGTGGTACCCTTTCTATAAATATATATATATATATATATGTATATATATATATATATATATATATATATATATATATATATATATATATATATATGTTTTCACGTCTAACCTACGCATGAAATAACTCAACGATCTTATGTCCACTGTTACCCAGTAATTGTTCCCATATATCAGCAACTTCATTTTTAAAACCAAAAAAATTCTATTAGGATCTTTTCTGAATGAAAACTTATATCCAATATGCTTTTGCGAAAAGGCAGTTGCAATTAGGGAATCATGCGATTGATTTTGACTAGATCTGCACTCCTAGCGAACGCGGAGCAAACATTAAGCTCATTTTCAGATAATTAAACTGTTGAACCCGAGGCCCGGCGATGAATCCAATAACAACGACAGAAAAATAATGACCCCTGAACTTATTCCATTAAAATGTACGACCTCGATCTGGCGGGCATAGAGAACGAAGCAGCTTATGTCACCTAGATCAACTTAACTATTAGAGACGATACCATAAACATAAATTTGGCCAACTGGCTGAGAGTTCTTTCCCAGATTTGTGACTCAACTTTCTTCATCTTGTGAAGATCTTTTTTACTCAACGAGGAATATCGGGTCTCCCTCCCAAAAAGCTTATGTTCGGTGGATTTGAGTTCGGTGTCCACGCATGGATAAGCTTACCCGGCATCCAGATTGCACCACGCCACTGAAAGACAGAAACAAAAATCAAGGGAGATATAATTACCACATACAATTCTTCAGGGGAATAGACAAGGCCTACAAAGACAGCCTATTTACCATGGGTTGTTCACGAACATGGAAGTATAGTTGGATTCTTTATATCTAAATAAGTCACAGAGACATTAGGAAAGAAAACTTTTTGGTTTGAGGTAGTGAGCTGGTGAAATGTGCTATAAAGTGAAGTAATATAAGCCAGATAGGCTCTGAAACCCATGTACCAGAGGTGGGACCCAAGAGTCGAGATTAACCTTCCGCACAAAACAAGTACATGAGTAAAGTGCTAGCAATTGCTTTGTGTTTGTCGGACAAAACTGTTGTTTTGTATTGGATAAAACTATTGTTTTCTTTTTACCTGTTAAACAGGGCTGTTGATTAATGGAACGAATTACATAATAATATATCCCTAGAGTGTTTCAAGCGAAGGTTACACACATATATGTATGAATGAGTTAGGGTGAAGCAGCATTGCATGAGACAATGGGCAGTCTGCCATTATTCTTATGTTCATATGATGTTCAAAAGATCACCACGTGTGTAATGTATTCGTATGACGTGTATAAATATAAGTTTAATGTGTACGTATGATATAAGGATCCTTTCAACTTTCTAAAGTGAGAGAAACCACACCTACATATTTAGAGCTTTAGAACACCAACACCCACCTTCCTAGAGTGTGAGACCACCAACACCCACCTTCCTAGTGTGAGAGACCCCCAACACCCACCTTCCTAGAGTGAGAGACTACCAACACCCACCTTCCTAGAGTGAGAGACCACCAACACCCACCTTCCTAGTGTGAGAGACCACCAACACCCACCTTCCTAGTGTGAGACCACCAACACCCACCTTCCTAGAGTGAGAGACCACCAACACCCACCTTCCTAGTGTGAGAGACCCCAACACCCACCTTCCTAGAGTGAGAGACCACCAACACCCACCTTCCTAGAGTGAGAGACCACCAACACCCACCTTCCTAGAGTGAGAGACCACCAACACCCACCTTCCTAGTGTGAGAGACCACCAACACCCACCTTCCTAGAGTGAGAGACCACCAACACCCACCTTCCTAGAGTGTGAGACCACCAACACCCACCTTCCTAGAGTGTGAGACCACCAACAACCACCTTCCTAGAGTGTGAGACCACCAACACCCACCTTCCTAGAGTGTGAGACTACCAACAACAACCTTCCTAGAGTGTGAGACCACCAACAACAACCTTCCTAGAGTGTGAGACCACCAACACCCACCTTCCTAGAGTGAGAGACCACCAACACCCACCTTCCTAGAGTGAGAGACTAACAACACTCTCACCTTCCTAGAGTGAGAGACCACAACTCCAACACATGTTGAGAAAAGTTATAAATATATATATATATCCTTTGGACAGAAAAATTGTATTTGCATTTCATTTAATAAAAAACTTCTGATGTGCTCTTTATATAGATCAATACTTCAGCCTCCCGTGCCGGAAGATCAAATGCATGTGCTGTTCAAAGCGGAGAGGTAGATTCGTATACTAATTCTGAAGAAATGGGCGCAAAAGCTCAAGTTCAGATATTACCTCCAAAATATCAAACGATACGCTTGATGAAGAAAGACAGACAAACAAACAGACAGACAGACAGACAAAGATTTGGGGGTGGGGGATGCTGCCAGTGTTTCTGGGCAGAACTGACCTGATCAAGAAACTGGTTTGGGATTTCATGCTTTCCTCAGTAGGTTTCCTGCCTCATTACCTTGGCAAACAACCTCACCATAGTTCCAACTCATTAACTTGCGTTATACCCCCTTCCCCCTTTATAGTTGGTCTTCCTCATTAACTTGACTAATAACCTTCATGTCTGACTTTCCTCATAAACGTGGGCTACACCCCCTCCCCTACCCCTCATTAGCTTGAGATACGCCTCAGCAAGTAGATAATTCGGTATTATTTAGAAATATCCATTGTATTTGTACAGTCGCCAATTATCCAAACAGAAAGTCTAGTTTGTTTACCCACACATTGTGTGTTTTACCACACAGTTAGTTTGGCTTTCATGATGATGATGATGATGTGTTATTATATAGATGATGAATGTATGGAACCTCCTTCTATGGGTCCTCCTTCTATGGGTCCTCCTTCTATGGGCTCTCCTTCTATGGGTCCTCCTTCTATGGGTCCTCCTTCTATGGGTCCTCCTTCTATGGGTCCTCCTTCTATGCGTCCTCCTTCTATGGGTCCTCCTTCTATGGGTCCTCCTTCTATGGGTCCTCCTTCTTTGGGACCTCCTTCTATGCGACCTCTTTCTATGGGTCCTCCTTCTATTGGTCCTCCTTTTATGGGTCCTTCTATGGGACCTTCTTCAATGCGACCTCTTTCTATGGGTCCTCCTTCTATTGGTCCTCCTTCTATGGGTCCTCCTTCTATGGTTCCTCCTTCTATGGGTCCTCCTTCCATGGGTCCTCCTTCTATGGGTCCTCCTTCTATGGGTCCTTATATGGGTCCTCCTTCTATGGGTCCCCCTTCTATGGTTCCTCCTTCTATGGGTCCTCCTTCTATGGTTCCTCCTTCTATGGATCCTCCTTCTATGGTTCCTCTTTCTATGGATCCTCCTTCTATGGTTCCTCCTTCTATGGATCCTCCTTCTATGGGTCCTCCTTCTATGGATCCTCCTTCTATGGGACCTCCTTCTATGGGTTCTCCTTCTATGGTTCCTCCTTCTATGGGTCCTCCTATGGTTTCTCCTTCTATGGATCCTCCTTCTATGGTTCCTCCTTCTATGGATCCTCCTTCTATGGGTCCTCCTTCTATGGATCCTCCTTCTATGGGACCTCCTTCTATGGGTCCTCCTTCTATGGATCCTCCTTCTATGGGTCCTCCTTCTATGGATCCTCCTTCTATGGGACCTCCTTCTATGGGTCCTCCTTCTATGGATCCTCCTTCTATGGGTCCTCCTTCTATGGATCCTCCTTCTATGGATCCTCCTTCTATGGTACCTCCTTCTATGGGTCCTCCTTCTATGGATCCTCCTTCTATGGATCCTCCTTCTATGGGACCTCCTTCTATGGGTCCTCCTTCTATGGGACCTCCTTCTATGGGACCGCCTTCTATGGGACCTCCTTCTATGGGACCTCCTTCTATGGGTCCTCCTTCTATGGGTCCTCCTATGGTTTCTCCTTCTATGGATCCTCCTTCTATGGTTCCTCCTTCTATGGATCCTCCTTCTATGGGTCCTCCTTCTATGGATCCTCCTTCTATGGGACCTCCTTCTATGAGTCCTCCTTCTATGGATCCTCCTTCTATGGGTCCTCCTTCTATGGATCCTCCTTCTATGGGACCTCCTTCTATGGGTCCTCCTTCTATGGATCCTCCTTCTATGGGTCCTCCTTCTATGGATCCTCCTTCTATGGTACCTCCTTCTATGGGTCCTCCTTCTATGGATCCTCCTTCTATGGATCCTCCTTCTATGGGACCTCCTTCTATGGGTCCTCCTTCTATGGGACCTCCTTCTATGGGACCGCCTTCTATGGGACCTCCTTCTATGGGACCTCCTTCTATGGGTCCTCCTTCTATGGGTCCTCCTTCTATGGATCCTCCTTCTATGGGTCCTTCATCTATGGGTCCTCCTTCTATGGGTCCTCCTTCTATGGGACCTCCTTCTATGGGTCCTCCTTCTATGGGTCCTCCTTCTATGGGACCTCCTTCTATGGATCCTCCTTCTATGGGTCCTTCATCTATGGGTCCTCCTTCTATTGGTCCTCCTTCTATGGGTCCTCCTTCTATGGTTCCTCCTTCTATTGGTCCTCTTTCTATGGGTCCTCCTTCTTTGGGTCCTCTTTCTATGGGTCCTCCTTCTATGGGTCCTCCTTCTATGGTTCCTCCTTCTATTGGTCCTCTTTCTATGGGTCCTCCTTCTTTGGATCCTCGTTCTATGGGACCTCCTTCTATGGGTCCTCCTTCTATGGGTCCTCCTTCTATGGGTCCTCCTTCTATGGTTCCTTCTTCTATGGGTCCTCCTTCTATGGGTCCTCCTTCTATGGATCCTCCTTCTATGGGACCTCCTTCTTTGGGTCTTCCTTCTATTGGTCCTCCTTCTATGGGTCCTCCTTCTATGGTTCCTCCTTCTATGGGTCCTCCTTCTATGGGTCCTCCTTCTATGGGTCCTCCTTCTATGGTTCCTCCTTCTATGGGTCCTCCTTCAATGGGTCCTCCTTCTATGGGACCTCTTTCTATGGGTCCTCCTTCTATTGGTCCTTCTATGGGTCCTCCTTCTATGGGACCTCTTTCTATGGGTCCTCCTTCTATTGGTCCTCCTTCTATGGATCCTCCTTCTATGGGACCTCTTTCTATGGGTCCTCCTTCTATTGGTCCTCCTTCTATGGGTCCTCCTTCTATGGAACCTCTTTCTATGGGTCCTCCTTCTATTGGTCCTCCTTCTATGGATCCTCCTTCTATGGGACCTCTTTCTATGGGTCCTCCTTCTATTGGTCCTCCTTCTATGGGTTCTCCTTCTATGGGACCTCTTTCTATGGGTCCTCCTTCTATTGGTCCTCCTTCTATGGGTCCTCCTTCTATGGGACCTCTTTCTATGGGTCCTCCTTCTATTGGTCCTCCTTCTATGGGTCCTCCTTCTATGGTTCCTCCTTCTATGGGTCCTCCTTCTATGGGTCCTCCTTCTATGGGTCCTCCTTCTATGGGTCCTCCTTCTATGGTTCCTCCTTCTATTGGTCCTCCTTCTATGGGTCCTCCTTCTATGGTTCCTCCTTCTATGGGTCCTCCTTCTATGGGTCCTCCTTCTATAGTTCCTCCTTCTATGGGTCCTCCTTCTATGGGTCCTCCTTCTATGGGTCCTCCTTCTATGGTTCCTCCTTCTATGGGTCCTCCTTCTATGGTTCCTCCTTCTATGGTCCTCCTTCTATGGGTCCTCCTTCTATGGTCCTCTTCTATGGGTCCTCCTTCTATGGGTCCTCCTTCTATAGTTCCTCCTTCTATGGGTCCTCCTTCTATGGGACCTCTTTCTATGGGTCCTCCTTCTATTGGTCCTCCTTCTATGGGTCCTCCTTCTATGGTTCCTCCTTCTATGGGTCTCCTTCTATGGGTCGTCCTTCTATGGGACCTCCTTCTTTGGGTCTTCCTTCTATTGGTCCTCCTTCTATGGGTCGTCCTTCTATAGATCGACCTTCTATGGGTCGTCCTTCTATGGGTCCTCCTTCTATGGGTCGTCCTTCTATGGGTCGTCCTTCTATGGGTCCTCCTTCTATGGGACCTCTTTCTATGGGTCCTCCTTCTATGGGACCTCTTTCTATGGGACCTTCTATGGTTCCTCCTCCTCCTATGGTTGAGCGTAACGATGTAAACTGTTGAACTCCAAGACGTGCACATGTTCCACTGTAATGTGATCGTTGTCCGAGGAAAGATAAGAGCAGGCGGGGCTCGTTATCGACGCATAATCGAGAATTCCGGGTTCGCATCCCGGGGCGAGACAGAAATGGTTGGGCACGTGTTAGGACTCAGCCTAACCTGTGCAGTCTGGATACGCTGGGATTATTCCTTTAGGTGTCTAGGTACCTGTCTAGGTACAAAGAAATTCTCCCTGAATATTTGAAATATCATTATATACACGTGTATTTTATGGTATTCCTAATATATTCTATGGTACTGTATTGTATTATTATTATATTTCATGATGTTGCGTGTAACTGCTCGTTTCGCCAGTTGTGTAAAAATAATAAAATATTATCTTTACCCTGGAGGCAGATGGTGTGGTATAAAGATGTAGTTCTGTCTTGGTCTTGTGTTTGGCCGCTGCTAATGTCATTATTGTCATTGTGTCTTATAGTCGTCAGGTTTACTTCCTTCAGTCTGTCTTCGTACCTCATCCCTCGCAGCTCTGGGACGAGCCACGTTGTAAACTTCTGCACTTTTCGAGCTTCCTTGTGTTGTTTTTTCTCTCACCCCCACCCTCCAATACGAGCAATGTTGAGAACACTGCAAGTACAAACGCCCTTCAAGGTGGTTTCAAATAGGGAATGACTCGTTTCCTCTTCTCGCAGTCAATCAGCGGCACAGGAACCACAACCCAATTCCCCCGTGTAATTTTGACAAGAGCTTGACATTATTAGGATTGTTCACACAAATGCGATTCATGAAGTTGTCTTGTGAGGTCCAATTTAGCTTACCTCA
>WNGS01164146.1:0-14423 GCA_020271785.1 Procambarus virginalis
TGGTGCAAGAGAGAAACCGGATCAGCACTCAAGGATACCCGATCAACCAGGCTGTGACTCATACGTCGGGCAGCAAGCAGCCATGTCAACAGCCAGCATGACCAGTCCAGGAGGCCTGGTCGATGACCGGGCCGCGGGGACGCTAAGCCCGGAAGCACCTCAAGTTAACCTCAAGATAAGGTACCAGCGAGAAGGCGTATGCTCGCAAGGAGGTCGTATAACAACTGCAGACCTCTGATGGATATACAGTGTTCCCCGAGTGTGCTATGGCACCACTGCACTCCACTGGTACTATCCCGCAAGTTCTACCAGATAGGCGGGACCCAAAAGCCAGAGCGCATAAACCTTGCAAGCACAGCCAGAAGCCCTACCAGGCGAGTACAGAACCAACACCACAAACCCCCACACCACATAACACTAACAAAGGTGGGACCCCTGAATGACCCTAGCATGGGATGGACATGCACAAGAGTGGGACAGGAAGGGGTGAAAAAGGGGACCGACACTGGTGTGCGAACGGTCTCAGTCGTACAAAAAGAGACCTAAAGAAAGACAGGCATATAACACCACATCCAGCGCCCTGCCAAAAGACGCCAGACCGCAGAAACTCACCTGGCAAACGGTGGCTCGAAGTGGCACGACTCAACCGAGCCCAGAAGAACCTGGGAGCACCGCCAGGTGAAGAAGCCAGAGCCGGACCTGCAGGAGAGCAAGGAAGAGGCGAAGAAGGCGGCCCACACCCATGACACAGGGGAAACCTCGGCGGCCTCCCCACAACTGGAACCCAGGACACCCCGGAGCGAAAAGGGGCACATACCGCGGCAAGGGAGAAGAGCGAAAGGCGAAGCACTGGAGCAAAAAGACGACGAACACCGGCACTACACACCGCCCAGACCAAAACAAACTCCGCGGCGCACGCGCATGACAAGCCGGCCGAAAAACGCGCAACCTACCCTGCGGGAAGGCGGCAACCAAGACTACTGCGCAAGAAAAGTAGCCAAAAGAGTGAGCAGGAACAAGAAAACCGGCCAAAGAAGCGAAGACAGAGCCCAAAAAAGGCACGCAACCGGGCCACAAGTAGCCCAACAGGGCCACAAGTAGCCCAACAGGGCCACAAGTAGCCCAACAGGGCCACAAGTAGCCCAACAGGGCCACAAGTAGCCCAACAGGGCCACAAGTAGCCCAACAGGGCCACAAGTAGCCCAACAGGGCCACAAGTAGCCCAACAGGGCCACAAGTAGCCCAACAGGGCCACAAGTAGCCCAACAGGCCCAGAAAGAGCCCAAACCGGGCCAAAAGTAGCCCAACAGGGCTACAAGGAGCACAACAGGACCACAAGGAGCCCAACAGGGCTACAAGTAGCCCAAACTCGCCAACAAGGACGAGGAGCCGACAGACGTTCCAATAACGCGGGAAGGAGGAAAAACCTTCCCGAACCCTCGAGAACACGGAAGCCAAAACCAGTCCCGAAGGCACACAAAGGCGCATGCGCACCCGAGACCAGTAGTCATGTAGAACCCCCAAAACGGGGAAACATGACGAAAACACCGTCCCCCAAAAAAAAAGGGGTGGGGGGAAACATCCACCCACAGGACGGAACCAACCGACTCAAAGGCCAAGGAACCGAGCCCGGGGAGGGGCCGACGCCCAACAGCACGTACGGCGAGTGGAGAGGAAAACCCCACTCCGCGTAACCACAAGCCCCGCCGAGAGGGGGATAAAAACCCCCACGGGGTCCTATGGGGCCAAGGCCCCCCAAGTCAGCCCCTCCGCAGCCCCGGGAACCCACACAACAGGCCCCGGGCCGAGCCGTCCCCCTAAAGCCCCGGCCGTACCAGAAAACCGGGACAGCCGTGAAAACACTAAGGAAGGGAGCCCACTGGCAGACTCTTACAACACGGCTGGAGGAACAGGCTCGAATGCCCCCGTCACTACCCCGGAAGGGGATTTCCCCGAGACTGCCCGAGTCTCAACACCACCAAACCCCGCCCTGAACCTACAGACGGTAAGGAACCGGATGCAGGCAGGAAGGGGAATCCAGGGGAAAAACAAGAACCAAAACGGGGCAGCCCCGGGGCTCCCGGGGAGTACCACGAGAGCGTTGCCACCACCAAGGCTCAAGTGCAACGCCTCTGCTGCCCGCACCAGCTGAGCACAACTGGGTAACCGAGCCATAACGAGCAACAAACTCGCAGGGCTCCGGGTCGAAGGTGTCACCGACCCCACAGGCAGCAGACGGAGGCAAAACAGAGAGTCACCCAGAGACAAGGGGTGAGCAACCCTCAAACTCGCTGGAAGCGAGGGGGGGGCTCTGGGGTCACATCCATCGGACCCACGCGCCCCCAGGGGTTTCCCAGGGTCCCGAGCGTTTACTATAAGAGGACTCGCGCTCAGGTAATCCCAGGCAGGGTACTGCTAACCGGCACCCAAAACTACCAAACAACTTTCTAAGAGCTGAACCCCCGGGACGTGTACACTCACGGGGACCTAGCAGGGGGTACCACCAGAAAACTCAGAACACAAGGGACACCAGGGGCAAGAACGAAGGCAGACCCCCCCACCAGGTAGATAAACAAAAAGAAAAAGAAAACCCCGCAAGAGGACAGCGTACCCAAGCGGAACAGAGCCGGCCGCTATGATTGGGAAAAGACAAGCTGCACAGTACCCTGCGCCCCACCAGTGCAAAAACTGCCCCTTACTCTAAGGCGAACAAGGGAGACAGAACACCCGAGCACACAAAGAGCGGCCGAAAACCAAGCAGTAAACGGCCTAGCAGGGGCAGACCCCAAGGAACTTGTGGAAGGTGGCCCCAAGTCCCAAGGGCAGTACTTACAGGGCACCTAGGGAAGGGAACCCTAGGCGCATGCAGCCCGAGTACTGGAGAATCACTCCCGGCTCGCGCACCACCTAGAAAACAGACACCACACTCTAGGTGCAGTGCTGAAACAACCACTGGAGCCGGAGCACATAACCGGTGCCTATAGCATCAGCCGAAGAACTGATGGGTGGATAGCCGGCGTGGGAGGTCTGGGGCTCCACCTTCCCCCTCCCGGGGAGGGGGGAGCTGCGCAGACAGCGGCGCGGTGACGTGTGACGTCACACTAGTTTGCTTGTTTTTCTGTTTGGGAGTTCTATCCACTAGTTCGGATTTTGGTAGCAATTTTAACCAGAATAGGGGTTGTTTTGGGGCGCTTACCTTTCTGGGTGCCTGTCCCGGTCGATGGCAGACATAGAATGCTTCCAACCACACGGGGGCTTCTATAGGCCATTGCTCCCCGTGCCTCTCTGAGGGGGCCCGGTTCTGGCCGTGGTCTCCGGTAGGCCTAAGAACTCCATACACATGACTGATGCCAAAGTCTGAAATTAGCATATCAGCCTGGGATAGCTCCGGGGAGCCGACGGGGCTCCCCCCAGAAAAGCTTTAACTCTTCTCTAGAGCACAGGCAAGAGAGAAACAAAATAATCTACACGTGGAAGATATTAGAGGGACTGGTTCCAAAACTGAACACAGAAATAACATCACATGAAACCAGTAGGCATGGCAGGATGTGCAGAGTACCCTTGTTGAAGAGCAGAGGTTCAATAAATGCTCTGAGAGAGAGCTCTATCAACATCAAGGGCCCAAGACTTTTCAACCTCTCCTGCTACATGTTAGGAGCATAACAGGTTGGCCTCTCACAGTATTCAAGAGAGACCTCGACAAACACTTCCAAAGAGTACCTGATCAACCAGGCTCTGACTCATACATCAGACTTCGAGTAGCCACATCCAACAGCCTGGTTGGCCAGATGACCAACCGGGAGGCCTGAATTGAAACCGGGCCGTGGGACAATTGATCCCCAGAAGCTACACAAGGAAGATAGGTAACCACCCAGGACAACATGGATTTTGAGCAGGAAGATCCTGTCTGTCGCAGTTACTCAACCACTATGACAAAATCACAGAAGCCTTAGAAGAAGTTAAAATGGAGATGTTGTATACACAGACTTTGCAAAGGCATTCAACAAATGTGACAATGGAGTGATAGCCCATAAAAATGAGATCAATAGGAATAATGGATAAGGTGGGGCATTGAATTTTCATCTTTCTGTCAAACAGAATGCAGTGAGTGGCAGTCAGTCAAATAAGATGAAAGCCAAGTGCAGTGAAAAGCTCTGTACCCCAGGGAACAGTCCCTGCATCACTGCTATTTCTCATTCTTATCTCAGATATAGACAAAAATACTAATCACAGCTTCATGTCATCTTTTACAGATGATACAAAAATCAGCATGAAAATTTCCTCTGTAGAAGACACTGAAAAACTACAGGTAGATATTAATAAACTCTTCGATTGGGCAACTGAAAATAACATGATGTTTAATGGTGAAAAGTTGCAGGTACTGAGGTATGGTGGAAACGAGGAACTTAAATGAAATACAGGGTACAGGACACAATCAGACCTACTCATAGAAGGAAAACAACATGTAAAAGATCTGGGAATTATAATGTCTGATGACTTGACATTTAGTGAACATAACCAAGCAAATATAGTGATGGCCTGGAAAATGATGGGATGGATTATGAGAACGTTCAAATCTAGGGACCGCACAGGAATACTATTTAAATCACCAGTGCTATCCCGTCTTGAGTATTGCTTGGTAATCACTTTCCCTCTCAGAACAGGAGACATCTCTGAATTAGAGGGAATACAGGGAACATGTATGGCACACACTGAAATGATAAAACATCTAAATTACTAGATGCTTTCAAAGCTCTCAAAACGTACTCTTTGGAAAGGAGACAAGAAAGGTATCAAATAATATACACATGGAAAATACTTGAAGACCAGGTCCCAAATTTGCACAGTAGAATAACAATACTGTATAGTGGAACAAAAGAAACCGAATTAAATGCAGAATAGAACCAGTGAAGAGTAGGAGCGCCATAGGTACAATCAGAACACTCTGAATATCAGAGGTCCACAGCTGTTCAATTCCCTCTCAGCAAGCATAAGAAATACTAATGGAACAAAGGTGGATGTATTCAAAAGGATCTTCGATAAGTTCTTGCAAGAAGTGCCGAACCAACCAGGCTGTAGTGGATATGTGGGCCTACGGGCAGCTCCAAGCAACAGCCTGTTGGACCAAGTTATCACAAGTCAAGCCTAACCTCGGTCAGACTCAGGGAGTAGAAGAACTCCCAGAACCCTCTCCAGGTATGCTCCAGGTAATTGGCCTTGCCCCCATACAGTTCGTTTAAGCGAGGACACACTGTTACCGTGTTTGAATAAATTGTAATGCATTAATTTATCAATAATTCAATTCATGGGTTTTTCACCTCAAAAAATATTATTTTTCTAAAATTTAAAGGACTATATATGTGTGTACAAAGGAACCTCAGTTAACAAATATAACCTGTTCGGCATCGCGCTCGTCACGTGAAACGCTCATTTTGCGAAACAAGTGTCCCCATTTAAAATAATGGAAATCCAATTAATCCGTTCCACCCCCAAAAAGCATCAATATGAAATAGTGTGGAAGGGAAATCCACCTCTGAGTTAGGTGGTGGATTCTATCTTTCGCAATCTTCTTTGGTGACATCATGGGTTGCAAACTGTAGTCACAAAACCATAAAAAAAAAAATACAGAGGAAAAGCACAATGAATGCAGAGGAATGCTTTTCCAGCGCAATAAAACAATAACACTGTCGTTGGAGGCACCCGAGAATTTGCGAGAACCAGTGGGAACGCTAGGAAGCACCACGTTTTCTCGTTAACCAAGGGGAAGTTCGTCAACCGAGACAAATTTTCTGCAAGTGGCTCGCTTGTTACCTGAAATGCTCGTAGATGGTGCTGCTCGTCACCCGAGGTTCCTCTGTATTTGATTTATAGATGGATGTATGGCCCTTGAACTAAAAATGGCACTAGGTTTAAATAATTAGAAATGGACATTATGGTGTAATATAAGGTCTCTAAAGATTGATTTCAATATCAGTCGCCATTTCCGGTGCACAAACACCAAAATCTAGTACATGTCTCCAAATAATTAAAAGTGCCACTGATACATACCAAACACATGATACTATCTTGCATATTATCAGACCTTAACAGTTAAATGGTTCTTGAGAAGTGAGTCACCGAGCATGGGTGACAGGTGTGCAAGCCTTCAGACACTTCAGAAAAATAAAATGTCACCAAAGAATGTGAAAATCCCACTAACGATTACTGATATACCTTGCCCTAGGTATCTCCATGTGTTCTGTAATATCAGATTTTAATGTACAATCAAGACACATGGTGCCTGCCCTGAATACTTGTCTCTGCACTCACTAGCCAAACATTGAGAAACCAGGTACAATGGGGCCTCGACTTACGATGCTAATCCGTTCCCAGAGACAGATCGTAAGTCGAAGCGATTTTTCCCATAAGAAATAAAGGGATTTGAATTAATCCATTCCCCACCCTCCAAAATATTAACATACAAATACATTTTATACTGAATACAATGTTTTTTCTAACTACAATACAGCACCTAAGTTTACCTTACCTTTATGGAGGGCTCTTGATGGCGTATGGAAGATGGTGATGAGGGGGAGGAGGAGAGTTGTTACTGTTTGGAAGGGGAGTCCTCTTCCATTATCACATCAGGCAGTGATGTTTTCTCTGGGATACTCTCTCTTTTACGTTTTGCCTGAATACTATTAGGACCTGGTTGTGGTTCAGTGCTTGTTTGTCTCACTACAAATTTGTCAAGAGACATTTGTTTTTACCTTCGTTTTAACATTTGTCTGTAATGGTGCATCACTTTAGCACCCATAATGTCCTTTTTCTTAGCCAGTATGGTGGATATCGTTGACTGAGATTTGTTGTACTGCCTAGCCAGTTCAACAACCCGCACTCCATCTTCATACAGTATTTATGAATGATCTCTTGTTTCTGCTCTATGGTCATTCTTACATGGGATCTCATATGTTGAGCCTTACCACTGACTTTCCTGGGACTCATGGTGTGATATATAATAATTACTTTAATGTTCAAAATTAAAAAAATCATCACAAACGCGGAATTTCTTATAGGCGCGATCATCACTAAGCGGGCAGCTGTAGTAAACTGAGGCAGGTCAGACCGCGTGACCGGGAACCACGCGCTCGGTCGACCCGAACGTGTACCAACAAATATCGTAAGTCGACGACACCATCGGATGCCGAGTCGCATTTTTCGATGAAATTTACATCGTAACTCGAAATTATCGTAAGTCGGGGCAATTGTAAGTCGTGGTGCCACTGATATTACTCTGAGAATGTATAATAATATAGAAATGGAGAGATTAACAATACAGACACATTCATAATAGTAAAATTTCCATACAAATTGGTGATCTCTTTCTGGCTAGAGGGTGGCATCAAGGTGTCTGGAGGCGGGCATCAAGGTGTCTGGAGGCGGGCACCAAGGTGTCTGGAGGCGGGCACCAAGGTGTCTGGAGGCGGGCACCAAGGTGTCTGGAGGCGGGCACCAAGGTGTCTGGAGGCTGGCATCAAGGTGTCTGGAGGCGGGCATCAAGGTGTCTGGAGGCGAGCACCAAGGTGTCTGGAGGCGGGCACCAAGGTGTCTGGAGGCGGGCACCAAGGTGTCTGGAGGCGGGCACCAAGGTGTCTGGAGGCGGGCACCAAGGTGTCTGGAGGCGGGCACCAAGATGTCTGGAGGCGGGCACCAAGGTGTCTGGAGGCTGGCACCAAGGTGTCTGGAGGCTGGCACCAAGGTGTCTGGAGGCTGGCACCAAGGTGTCTGGAGGCTGGTACCAAGGTGTCTGGAGACTTTGATGCACAAAGTGCATCATTTATTGCATGAGCACTGTGCATTCTGGTATCATCTTTCATAACATTTCCACCTTTGATTAAACAATAAATTTTGCAATAAACATACTGTAACTATTTTTTTTACGTCCACAGAGAATTTCAATAACTTTTTTAAAGGTAAGGTAATTATCAGGACATGATAAACCTGTGTCTGTAGCTGGAAGATTTTATCCTAGAGTACAATCACTGGATACAGATTACTTTGTACCCAACAGTTTGCCAAATGATTTTAAAACCTAACCCAACCCAGCCTAGCCTGGGTTGGGTTAGGTCACCCCCCTATGTAAAATCTGGTATGTATATATGTATGTATATATGTATGTATATATGTATGTATATATGTATGTATATAAATATGTATATATGTATGTATATATGTATGTATATATGTATGTATATATGTATGCATATATGAATGTATATATGTATGTGTATATATATGTATATACAGTGGAACCTCGAGTAACGAGCGGCTCTATCTACGAGCATTTTGAGTAACGAGCGAGCCACTCGCAGCAAATTTAACTCTTTTGACGAGCTTCCGCTCTATTAACGAGTGAAACCACATGGTGCTTCCTAGCGTCTCGCTGGTTCTCGCAAATTCTCGGACCCCTCCAACGCCAGTGTTGTTGTTATATCGCACACGACAAGCACCCCTCTGGATTTATTTGCACTTTTCTTTAGGTTTTTAGTGGTTGTGTGATTTACAATTTACAATTTCAATTTACAATTTCTCATTTACAATTTCAGGCTTGTTCGCATAATATATATATATATATATATATATATATATATATATATATATATATATATATATATATATATATATATATACTGTAACCCCGCGATTATCCAGGATTCGAACATCCGAAAAACGCCCTTATACGGCCAAAATCGTGATCGAATAAAGTTATCACAATATCCAGCCAAAATGGCCACAGGAACCGGATTAAAGCTGGTTTCGCCGGATGAACATTCGGCCATACCGTATTAATCTCGTCTGTGGCTCTAGACGCATGGTGGAGGAGGGGGTGGGGTGGGTGGGTGGTGTTGGGAGGGTGGGAGAAGAGCGGCGGGAGGGACCACCTGGGTACAGGAATTACCATTAATTTTAGAACAATTAATCATAGCCAAAAACAAATGAAATAAGTACTAGTAATTATGTAATAACAAATAAATAAGTTTTCTAAAAGCAATGTGCACAAGCTGAAGTTTACTTAAAAAATATTTGAGTTTTTTTCCTCCTGGCAGCCTACGTAAGGTGCTATAGCTGCCCCACCCCAAGTGGACCCGTCCAACACTGGTCAACCCATATGCGTCCGTCCGTCGTGTTATACACAGTGCTGCGCCTTTAGTGAAATATTTTTTTAAATAACTTTTTTATTTTCATAGTAACTTTGAACATTTTTGTCCAAGACTATGTCTGGTAGCAGCATCAATTGTTCTGAAGGTGTTAAGAGGAAGAAAGTTGTCCTAACAATTAAAGACAAGTTACTGTTATACACCTCAACCAGTGAGGCATCACAGTGCTGCACCATTAGTGAAATATTTTTTAAATAACTTTTTTATTTTCATAGTAACTTTAAACATTTTTGGCCAAGACTATGTCTGGTAGCAGCATCAATCGTTCTGGAGGTGTTAAGAGGAAGAAGGTTGTCCTGGCAATTAAAGACAAGTTACGTGTTGTTCAACCAGTGAGGCGTCACAGGCAGCCAAATGCCTGCAACAAGTGAGGCGCCACAGGCAAGCCAAGCGCCTTCAACAAGTGAGGTGCCACAGGCAAGCCAAGCGCCTTCAAGAAGTAAGGGTATGCAAGCGCTTCAACAAGTGAGGCGCAAGCAAGCGCCTTTAACAAGTGAGGCGTCACAGGCTAGCCAAGCGCCTTGAACAAGTGAGGCGTCACAGGCAAGCCAAGCGCCTTCAAGAAGTAAGGGTATGCAAGCGCTTCAACAAGTGAGGCGCAACCAAGCACCTTTAACAAGTGAGGCCTCACAGGCAACCCAAATGCCTTCAACCAGTGAGGCTTCAGCAGCTGGCAGTCAAAACTAACTTTGCTTAATGAACTGTACAGTAATTTTAAGTGTTAATTTTAGTGTTGTGTTAGTATAGGTTACGTGAATTGTTAAGAATTCTTAACTTCAAGATGTGTGGCATCAATCAAGAAGACGAACACCAACAAGGTAAGTTGAGGTTTCTAGTTGAATATTTAATAATTATATGTGGCAAGGCAATTCAAATTATATTGTTTGTAGTATAAAAATTGTTGGAAATGGTCACTTTTGGACTCGTAGGTGAAAAAGTACCATTATCCGAAAAACGTGATAATCCGGCTGGGGGTCCTTCCCATATAGTCCGGATGATCGAGAGGAGACAGTATATATATATATATATATATATATATATATATATATATATATATATATATATATATATATATATATATATATATGTATGTATGTATATATTATATGTCTCGTTGACTATGACCGCATATTCTGTATTTACTATCTTCTGATTTAGGGCTTCTATCCCTCTATTTTCTTAGCATCAGGGCTTAGCTGAAATAGGAGTTCTCCAAAACTCATTTTCGTAATTTCAGGGTGAAGAAAAGAGGTGAATTACTATAAAATGTATTACACTTATTTATACAATTTGCACATACGTTGTGATATCTTACCTGCAACCCTGAGAGATTCAGCAGGAATACACGATCCTGCTTTCACTGAATGTTCAAATCAGTGGGATGTTCTTGCAGCCCCAGCAACCATTATAGAGCCAACAAAACAACACAAACAGTCCGGCTGGGATCACCCTCTAGTGGAAAAAGTAGCTGATGCCATGCTCAGTGCCGCAACATCAGACAAGCAGAAAGCCCGCCTCAGAGCAGTGCCTGCCCCCCATGCAGGAGACTTCCTCCTGGCAGTACCCATGTCAGCAATGGGCACGTGCCTAGATCCAGAATCCCTTCGTGTAGCAGTGGCCCTCCGCCTTGGTGCCCCAATTCACATTGAATACAAGTGTATTTGCAACAGGGTGAAAGCAGACCAACACGGACTGCATGGGTTGCATTGCGGAAGCACAAAGGGCTGGCATGCAAGACACAACGAGGTCAATGACATCATCAAGAGAAGCCTCGCCTCAGCTAGGTGCCCAGCAGAGAGAGAACCTCGCATTCTAGGGGTCCAAAACCCGGATTTCCCTGCACTTCGCCCTGACGGCATCACCATATACTCCTGGAAGGAGGGTAGACAGTTGGTGTGGGACTACACATGTGTATCCACCCTGGCTGACACCTATGTACACTTCGGAGCTGATCAAGCAGGTGGGGCAGCCAACCACAGGGAAACAGCAAAATCACTCAAGTACAGGCGACTGGCAGGTCAATACCTCTTTGTTCCCATAGCGTCTGAGACGCATGGCCCCTGGGGCAAGAGTGCCTTGGGATTTCTCAAGGAATTGGGTTCCAAGCTCATTGACGTCACCAGAGACCCAAGGGCTTGCAGATTTTTGTTTCAGCGCCTCAGTGTGGCGATCCAGAGGAGAAATGCTTGCTGCGTCCTCGGTTCCTGTCCGGAAGCAGAGGAGCTCCAAGAGATCCATAACCTTTAGGCATTTGTCTTGTATGTTTTGTAACCTTTAAATACACAATAAAGCCTAAAATAAAAAAAAAGGAAGGGGGTGGTAAGAGAAAAGCACACAGAAACTATTGGAGGGGACCTACACTCCCTCCAATGCGTTATGTGTGATTTCCTCCGAGGCTATGGGTCCCCCTTCTTCCAGCCAGAGGTGGTACTCCCTTCCATATTGAATATATATATATATATATATATATATATATATATATATATATATATATATATATATATATATATATATATATATATATATATAATGTGTGTATTTGTGAGGCAGGCTTGAATGCACCTTGGGTTGTCCAGAACATTAACCAGTAGATCACACTGATTGTTCAAAATAATCGAAAGTATTATGTACGTAGACATGCCAAGGTGTCTTGGCTGTCTAGGTTCGAATCCTTCAGGGATGAGAAGTTTTCTATTTCATATTAGTTTGGGAACCATTTAAACCTGCCACATAAATGTTACTCACATGGTCCCAGCATGATGAAGTGACTTGATGAAGTATCTGTGCCCAATAAGGTCACAGAGAGCTGTTGGGAATTGGCTTAAAGGTCGGATGTCATACAATTACTTTGAACAGTCAGTGTGGCCTAGTTGTGAAAGTACTGGACATGCCAAGATACATGGAACCCTAGCTGCCTGGGTTCGATTCCTTCAGAGATGAGGAGTTTTCTTTTATATATATTCATATGCTTGTTTTAATATAATCTTACTTTAGATATAATCTTCGTAAAGTATATATCTTTCTCTCCTTCTTATCCTGCGAGCCCACAAGTGTCCTACCATCATTCACAAAACTGTTGTGGTACCTACCTTTATTATCTAGCACGGCTTGAACTACGTCTGCACTTCTCGGGTGACAAGGATGCACAACGACCGTGCACAACACACCCTAAAAATAAAACAACTCTCCCCCATCATAGATAAAGCTTACCTAATCTATAGTCAGCTCTTGATCAGGTAGTCATGCGGACTCTTTCACCACTTACACCTTGTCTCACATGCAGACGATGAGTCACAATAACGTGGCTTGATGAAATGAGAACTGAACCACACTCCAGAAGATCGACTTGATAATGCTCCTGGATGGACCGAAACGTCGTCGTCTCCTCATCTTCTGGTGTGTAGTTTGGTTCTCACCCCTTCTCCCACCCCCGGAGTGAGATGAATGAGCCTCATCCATTCCATCCCCAATAACACTACCCACTGGAGAAGGATTAATGAAGCTCATCAACACCACTTTAATAACATATCAGCTATTTCCTTCTTTTTCAGGAACCCCACCTTTATTCCCCACTCCTCTCCTCCTTCTTTCCCAGTCCCACAACACACCTCTTGATCACCCCCACCCCGTCTTCTACATCCCCTTGTTCCTTATATAGGCATCTGGGGATGCCTATATATAGGCATCATGCCTGTATATATATAACATCGTAAATGTGATGTGATAAGGCATCTCACATGCCTTATTACATCAGTAGTTCGGGCGCACCGCCAATTGCAAGTGCAACTCCAACCATTTCCATTCCAGCTATCTTTTTTATCGATAAGCTAAAACACACTATTAACTCTCACCATCCAGAGAAGGAGAATATTTATTTATGAAAGGACGAAGACATTTTTTGGAAATGGAAATGGAAATAGTTTTGGAAATGTCGTCGTCCTGAAGCAAATTTTACAAAGATAACTTGGTTTATAAAAAAATATCGCTCACAAACAAACACACACACACACACACACACACACACACACACACACACACACACACACACACACACACACACACACACACACACACACACACACACACACACACAAGAGCTTATAGGAAAAAACAGTGCAAGGTATGATGAACCAAGTCATATTGAAATGCAAAGAGGCTGAAGAGAGATTTATTCCAACAATAAAGGAAAAAAGCAGGAGGGAATATAATAACCCATGGTTTAATAGACAATGTCAGGAAGCAAAGGTGAGAAGCAGGAGGGAGTGGAGGAAGGACAGAGGACAACAGGATTAGATGTAACAGAGCTAGGAATGATTACATTAACATAAGACGAATGTCGGAAAGAAATTATGAGAATGATATTGCAGTCAAAGCGAAAAAGCAACCTAAATTACTACATAGCCATATAAGAAGGAAGAAGTCGGTAAATGACCAAGTGACAACACTGAGGAAAACAGAAGGGGCATATACAGAAAGCGACAAGGAAAATCTGCGAGGTACTGAATGCAAATTTCCATGGAGTGTTCACAACCGAGCCTGAGCAGCTCCCATTGTTAGAAGCGCTTACCCTAAATGACCGACTATCAGACATAGAGGTGACAGCATAGGAGGTAATGAAGCAGTTGACAACACTGGATGCAAACAAAGCTGTTGGACCAGACAAGTATCCCCGTGGATACTTAAAGAGGCAGCGCAGGCTCTCAGTGTGCCTCTGACAATGATCTTTAATGACTCACTTATGTCGGGAGAATTGCCCAGTTGCTGGAAGGAGGCAAATGTCGTACCAATTTTTCAAGAAAGGTGTCAGGGAGGAGGCACTTAACTACAGACCCGTATCATTGACAAGCATCCCCTGCAAAATACTTGAAAGAATAATTAGGCTAAGGCTTGTTGAGCACCTGGAGAGCATTGGGTTTGTAAACCAGCACCAACATGGTTTCTGGACAGGGAAATCATGCCTAACAAACCTTTTAGAATTCTATGATAAAGTAACAAGGATAAGGCAGGACAGAGAAGGCTGGGCAGACTGCATAATTCTTGACTGCCAAAAGGCCTTTGATACAGTACCGCACATGAGACTGCTATACAAACTTGAGAGGCAGGCAGGAGTAAGCGGTAAGGCCCTAGAATGGGTGAAGAACTACCTAACAGGAAGGAGCCAGAGGGTAATGGTAAGGGCGAGAAGTCGGACTGGAGAACAGTAACAAGTGGAGTACCTCAAGGATC